>KN484102.1:85991-159775 GCA_000787095.1 Periophthalmodon schlosseri
CGCCACAAATTACACTGAAATATTCATTAAAACTTGCAGGATATAAGGATACAACAGCAATGCTAGTAGCAGGGTCCAAACCGGCAACCCTTTATTAACTGAGCTACAGAAAGTAGCTATTCATGAGGTTATTTTTTCAAACCAAAAGACAGCAAAAAACACATACATAAAGCAAGAATGAAAGTCTCATAATATTGTTAATATACTCAAGATTTACACCATTACATGGGGTGTGTTCACATACACCGCATGAAAATTGAGACTAAACTAGGACTAAACCTGGAACTTTACCTAGACTAGACCAGGACTAAAGCAGAACTAGAACAGGACCAAACCAAGTCTACATCTCTGAACACACTCTAAGTGATGCAGAGTGATTCAGACTAAGTAAATATTGAGGTACTTTTGAGTTTTGCTGGACTGAATTTTTCCCCATCTCTTCTCAGTGGCTCTGCGGCCTTTTCTGACCTTTCTGATTGGACTTGGTCGTTAGCTAGAAGTTTACAGCCCCGCGGACATGCATCTGCACTCTGCTATCCTTTTATCTAATCACTCAGTGTGAACACTGAATGGCAAGAAGCATCCTCTAATTTCCTAATGACATGCTTTGCAAATACTTTGTTAAATTTTAACTCAAGCTGCTTTTGAGGATCAATAGAAAAATGCTTTATATTCATCTCGAAACCTCAACATGGCTACATTTTCTGTGCCCCCAAGCAAACAAATGTTCCATCATCTGTCCATTAAATCTATGTAAATGTCAAATGTATTATTGTCCCAAACCAGCCACCGTACGGTACAATGTACAAAGGTCTGTGGTTAGTTAACTCCCATGATACTTCCTGATTTGCATTCAGGACGCCATTAAAAAAAGGGCAGAGTAGGTGAAAACATTGGGCCAATCGATGGTCAGACAAGGCAAATATCAGGATGGGCCACAGGGCAGCAGTTTAAAGTTTGTGGAACGACACAAATCCTTCAGTGATGACGGGAGGAGCATGTTAAATTGTCATGGACAGCTCTGAAAAGGGCTCAGCTCATGGGACAGTCTGGCAGGTATACAGCATATGTGGAAAAGATCACAATTATAACTGTTTCTGCCAACTAGGGGTGTCAGGATCAAATATTTAGACAATTAATGGTGATTACAACTGACACAATTTTAGAATGAACAACATCTGAAATATACAGTAGGTCAGTCAGAGAGAATGCATGAAAAGAAACATCTATATTCAGTAAAACAATGTGAAATCAATTATAGATTTCACCACCAACTGCAATGTTTCTTCACAAAAACAGTGAATGCTCAAGTTATTCTGACTTGCTTACACTAACCCTGTGTCAACATGAGCTTTTTGTGATACTACTACTATTAATGAGTTGTATTTGTGTGGATGAGTTTCAAAATACACAGTGCAAAAACCAGGTTAGGCATCCTGCAACTTTAAAACTATGGAGTAGTAAATGCATAAAAACAACGAAACAATAGTAATCAGTTATTTTATACATTTAATCGTGAGTGTTGTTTTGGGGGAGTTTTTGCTAACAACAAACAATCCATCATTCACCCAAACACACTGCAGTCTGGTAGATGTCTAAGCCCAGTCTAACCCGTGCAGTAGTTCTCACCAAAATGTTTCACCTCTACAGATCCAGAAAGCCTGAGAGATAATTTTAAAGTAAAGTAAAGATACAGGAACTGAATTTCCCACATTCTGATTCAACTTTTTAAATGCCAGAGCTTGACATCACTGGGGATCCTCAAAACCCTAATGCTCGGAAATCTGAGAAACCGCAGCTGCGTTCAAAACTTCACCGCCTTTATATATCAACCAAAGAAGCACCAAAGGACTTTATGTGCTCAGAGCAAATGTATACTGGAAACAGCTGTGAATGCAAAATCAATGTTTTTACTTAAAAGTGTAAACATAGCTACAGGATTTAAAACCCCTTGTGGCTTGAGACAGGAACACTATTCTCTTGTGCTTCTTCTTTTGGCTGCTGAGTCTGTGTGCAATGCAGAATAAAACATGTGATGCCGATAATATCTGCTACACAAACAAAACACATTGGCCATACTGCTACTATTAGGTTGGTTTGTTTTTCCTTTCCAGTTGTTTCAATGCTTTGATGTAGGGATTCAAGATGCTGGAAATATGTTTTGTACTTTGTTGTCTACATTGATTTGGTGGGCCGCACCTCTAAGTTTTCTTCACTTTGTACATTTTACATTTGACTTTTTGAAATAACATTAGTAGAAATAGAGGCGTGGTATCATTCCGATCAAATTGCAAAACCTGTTCTGAAATTCATTGGATGCGTGTATTAATTCATCACTTCATTTTTCACTGAAATTATAATGTTCTGGGAGTTGTCTACAATGTGCAGTCCAAACAAAATCCTACTTTTTAAACATATCTTTAAAATCTAATCACTATTGCAGGACAGATTTCTTTTTTTTTCCAAAATTGTACACTCTAACAAATATATTAATATATATGTCATTGGCCTTTGCAGTAAAAACAAACAGTACAAAAGCAGAGGGAGGGATATTCAAGTACTTGGTTGCTGTTCTTTCACTTCTACTTGAAGTGAACTACTTTGTAACATACATTTACAACTAATCATATTCTGTGACTTGTACTTGCATAAAGATGACTTTTCCCTCTGTTTCTACAATCTGACTGACAGTTTAACAGGTGTGACTCCACTAGAACAGCTTTACATTGACAAAATGATTTAAACATTTGTGTTTCTTGCACCGCTCTTTCAGCTACAATTCAGCTTTTCTCATTTTTCAAGTATGATATTTGAATAGAGTTGCCCAATATACTGCAATCAAATAGAACAATGCCATTGTACCTTTTAACATAGACCTCTACAAACCTGTTCTAAAATTCATTGAATCCTTGTATTGGTTTATCAGTTCATTTTTCAGTCTTCACTGTAATTGTAATGCTCCAGGATTTGTTTACAATATGCACTCTGAACAAAATCCTACTTTTTGAACATATATTGAAAATGCTACTGCTATTGCAATACAGATTTCTTTTTTCCCCCCAAATTGTGCAGCCCTAAACATAATCAAATACATCAATGTTATGTCACATAGAAGTGGAATATTCGGGTACTTCAGTTGAATTAATCGTATACTGACGGTGACTTGTACTTGCATAAAGATGACTTTTCCCTCTGTTTCTACCATCTGACTGGCTAATTAGCTTTTGGTGCTAATTAGCGGTTGAACAGGTGTACATCTACTAGACCAGCTTCATATTGACAATGCTAAATGATCTGAACATTTGTGTTTCTTGCACTGCTCCTTTAGACACAATTTCATTTTTCTCATTTTTCAGGTATGATCTTTAAATATGGCTGCACAATATATCACTATCAAGTAGCACAGTCTTATTGTATCTGTTTAGACCTGTTTAGATCTGTTCCGAAATTCATGGATTGGTCTAGCCATTCATATTTCAAACTTCTCTCAAATGTGAAAGCTGCTGGAGCTGTTTAGTTGTGCACTCTGTCCAGAATTCTTCTTTTTGAACATATATTGAAAATTTTTATCTCTAAATACAGATTTTTTTTTCCATTTTTTTACAGATTTTTTTTCCAAAATTGTGCAGCCCTAATAAAATACATGTGATTGGTACAAAAGTAGAAAATCGATATTCAAGTATAGCTGTACTTTCACTTCTACTTGCATTTAACTACTTTGCAATATACATTTATAACTAATCATACCCTGACCATGACTTGTACTTGCATAAAAACAACATTTCCCTCTGTTTCTACCATCTGACTGGCTGATTGGCTTTTGCTGTTAATTAGCAGCTGAACAGGTGTACATCTACTAGACCATGCAAGTCTCAAATCTCAAATCTGCACAACATTTCCATACCAAAATCCAACATAAAAAACATGGCAAAAAATCTGTATGTTTGATGGTGGAGGAGCTTGCTGGCCTGTTCCCTGCTCAGACGTGACCTCTCTGGGGCTAAGTGCTGCTGGAGCAGAGCCAGGACCAGAGCAGGTTTAGGCAGATGGCAGAGGCAGCAGACAGGCACCAAAGCCCACATCTCCTCCAGCTCTGAGGGTGAAACCTGTGGAGCTAACACCTGCTCCGGAGCACTGCATAATTAAACAAAATCCACTATCGCCGTTTATCACGCAGACTCACTTTCCCAGAATCCCCCGAGCTCTGTAGCTATACTCAGTCTGATCATTCACCATCAAGAGCTGAAAACTGTGCTCTCTTGTCTTGCTGTTTTATTCATTGACTCACTGTTGAAAAATGATCAAAACAAAATAACTAATGCTCAAATGGTTACCAATACTGAATCAAATGTAATTTTGTCTTGCAGCTTTTGATCATTTGCATAATAGTAAAGTTTACAATAGAAGCCATATAGTATTTGGCTTTCCAACAGATGTACACAAGGTCTATGACAGAAAGGAAACATGACTGAACATGCACTATGTAACTTTTCTCGTTAAGGGTCCGCCACCTGCTTGTCCCCATAGAGATGTAATTGTTTTGCCCGGAATGTTCCACAGTATGGCATTTTACTTATTTTTATCCATGGAGACAAGCGGGTGCCACCATTAGGTCTAGTAACATAGTATAGTGTACCTTTAGAAAGTTCTAAATTAGGGCTAACGCTACTAAGTAAACAGCTATCTATTGCTAGTGACACAACACCTCCATGCTTGCTGTTTCAGTGGTCTAAATTACACAAAAACATTGCATAGGAAAATGTGATACATTTCACGTTTCTTTGAGCCATGATGAATTCTTCATCATACTGTATACAGATGAGTCACCAGTGTATATTCCAACACAGCAAAGAAGATATTTTTTCTCTAAAGTTTGGCATGTCCAGTCTTTGCACGCCTCTGCACAACACTGTGTGGCCACAGCAAGGGTGTATCAAACACTAATACTCATTGTAGGCCTCAAAAACATCAAGAACTAATTTGACCAATGTTTACCATGTGTAAACAAACCCAAAAGTGGAGTTTAAGCACTTCTGAACAATATATCGATTAGATACAATGTGTTTGTGTTTTTGACTGATTGATGTTTAATTTATAGGTGGAGGGTACGTCACCTGCTTATCTCATGGAGAACAGATGTTATTGTATTGCCTGGAATTTTCCACTGTATTTTAACATACTTCCATGGAAACAAGCTGGTGACTCAACCAGACAAAGTTACAGACCTGATCTGTGGAGAAGTGACACCGTTCCCAGAAATAATGCTTTGTTTGTTTGTTTTACAGGGAACTTTTGAGCAATAAAAACACCTAGAATTGAATAAAGGCAAGATAGATAAATTGAATTCCATACTGTGGAACATTCCAGGCAAAGTAATAACATCTCTATGGTGACAGACTCACCCATACCGGAAAAAGTTACGAGTTTCACTTATTATTCACTTAATTTAAATATTAATAATCATATTTTGGAATGGGTCCAAAACATACATCATTTCCATATCAAACCACACAGCCTTACCTTGATGTATTGTGTTAGTTGTGGGTAGACTCTCGTGACACCCAGGACTATGGAGAGACATGTCCGATGGGGAAAGGATGCAGTCACCACATGTGTAACTTCTGGAAAGGAGAATACGCTGAATCCAGATGTTATATATTTCTGCAGAAGATCCTCTGAGGTTTTGTTTTCTCCTTCACTCACGATGCTCCCAACTGCACAGCGACAGTCAGGTCTTGGCACCTGCACAACAAGTGGAAACGACTGAGAGGAGGTTTAAAACGGCCAATCTCAAAATATTGAAAGGTTAGGTAAGGACACTGTCAAACTCTTTGTCACGGTGTATGCTGTATGCTTGCCTGTCTAGTGGTAATTGTTTTTATTTCTTACCTTGCTTTACATTTGTATCTAAGTTGACTTTTGGCAAGCTTCTCAAAACTTCTCAAATCTGTAGTCATTATTCAGTTCCCATTGCAAGCTACTTCTGGTGCCGCAGCTGCCCTGGACTGGCAAGTTTGCTCTATTAGCCAGCACCAATCACTGATTACATTTATGAAACAAATTGAGTGAGTCTTGCCCAAGGACCCAATGGCTGAGATTGTCTTATGTCCAGGTTGTGAGAAACTGTTGACTTCGTTTGCTTTACAAAACCCCTATTAAAAAACAATCTTAAAAATATTTTTTAAAAGCCATGCTAATGCACTGACATTAGCAAAGTTAAAAGAAAAACCCTGTCCATTCACTTTTCACTACAGTAAAGACTGTAAAGACTGTATACTGTAAAGACTATATAAATAAATGGTGTTCAAAAGGAAGTTAGTTGTCCGTGTGTAAGCCCTCAGTTATTCAGGTAGAGTCCATAGCAAAGAAGGATGAACTGGTGAAAAAGTTTGTCCATTCAAACATCTTTTACTAAAAAAGTTATTAATTCAATTTAGTTAAATTTATTATTTGTATTAAATGTTTAATTTAACCAACAATAAGTTAGAAAATCAAAGAGTAAACCAGCATTTACAGGAAACAAGCTAATTGATAGCTACCCCATACCCTGTCATTAGACTCTTCTTCTTGGCAAGGAAAAACTCCACATCTATATACGATTGCATGATAGGGTCAATTGCAACACAATCTGAGTAGACATTCAGGCAATATTATCTGCAAAATAACGCCCTGGTAGAGTCTCCTACTCTCTAACTGCTTCTACTTTTCAACATCTAACCTTTACCAACTTCACATCAACGGTGTGAATGCACTAAAACATTATGGCATTTTAACTTCTCATTAGTGATATCCCCTTAGCATTTCAGATATGACCCTAGCAGGTTTTGAATATCTACTATATTTGCTCCGTTTAAGAGGAAATCCACTCATTAATTGTGCCTCTAATTGGAGCATTTGGCAGCGCGGCCATTATTCCTGCTTCCTCCATCCTGTACAGCCCAGTGCCCATTAAAACCCGGGAATGGGAAGGCACTCTTTTACAAATGAATACTTCGGGGACATTGGAGACACTCTCCCCACTGTGCTGAGCTGAGCACCAAGCTTTCTTCATGTAATAAATGAGACGGAGCAGCCCAATTTGTTCCTTAAACCATCAATGTGTGCTTCAAAAACAGCCAGTGTGCGCCCAGAGTTTGACTATTTTATTTAAATATTTTTAAGCTAAAACAAACTGTAGTGTTAACAATGGGCAGAGAAAGCACTGTACTAGACAATAGATGTGCACAATAAAACATAGATTAAAGATGCACTGCGTAACTTTTCTGTTGGATGGTCCGCCACCTGCTTGCCTCTTATTGAATGTTTCACAGTATGGCATTAAACTTATCTCTCTTGAGACAAGCAAGTGTGGCACTAAGCAAAAATTACAGGTCAGATCTGTGTAAAGGTGATCCCACTTAAGTTTTTTAATGTATTTTTTAGCAGTTAAAAAAGTTATAAAACAAAACAATACGTATAATGTCATTCTGTGGAACATTCCGGTCAAAGCAATAAAATCTCTTTGGAGACGAGCAGGTAACAGGCACCCTACCAACACACACACACACACACACATATATATATATATGTAGTGGCTGGCAGGTAAGTAAGATAGGAAAAGCCGTATGATCTTGTCAGTTTAAGTACATTTGGGACAGTTTTGACACATGGGGATATTTTTGATACTTTTTGGGTGTTTTAGGCCATTCACAGCACGATGTCAAAGCCTGGTATAGATTTATTAATCATCACAGTGTCCGAGCAGAGACCGCAGAACAAAGCAACAGCCCAAAAGCATAGCCCATCTATCCACCATCTTTGTTTTGCTTTCCTCTGTGCCCTTCAAGGCACCACTGTACTGCCTTTTGAAGTTACACCCTCGGCTCACAAAGAGGTGAAAGAACCCAAATTTGAGTGGAAAATAAAGTCCTATAGCATATTTTTGTTGGGAAAAGGTGGCGAAGAGAGCTAAACTGCATTTGTAAGAAAAAAAGTCGAATCTGCCATAACACTACTATACTGACAGGTGAAGTGAATAACGGAGCTTCATTGTACACATTGGTGGGATGTAGTTGGCAGCAAGAAAGCATTGGTGGCAGAGACAGGTATTATAGCAAGTTTGATTTTATTATGATTGATGACTATGAAAAGAAAAAAAAAAAACGTCATCAAATTATAGACTGACCAATATATTTTTTTTTTTCATGGCAGATGCTGATGCAGATTTTTTAATATCCAGAGAAAACAATGGCTGGTGAGCTCTGCCGATATTTTTGGGCCAATATGTAGGGCCGATATGGATTATTTTCCACATGTCACTTTACAAAATTTACTAAAACAAACTTTTTTTTACTAAAACAGGCTTTTTTTTACCATATATATAAGAGAGTTGTGTAGTCTCATTTTGTGCAGTTATCTTTGCAGTAGTTTTCAAATAAAGCTTTATGTGGATTGGTCCGCTATTTTGTTGGCCAAAACAAAATATTGGACTGTGCTGATACGTTAAAAAGTCCAAACATCGACCCAATCTCTAGATCAATTGAGTATGTTGCTTTCTTGCAGTGGTTATATCAATCAAAAGTGGTCAAAAGAAGGTAAGTGGTGAATAGGGCTGTAACTAATGATTATAGTCGACCTTCGACACAACCAGAATATTTATGAATAGAGTATTACCAATTATACATTTCTATTCTCCTGCTGTTCTTGAACTTTGCTTTGCAAATAAAGGTTCTCTTATTACTGAGCAAAGTCAGAAATTATTTATTCTTTCTATTCTTTCCATTTATATTTATGACCAAAAAAAAATTCAATTATGGACAAAGGTTTTAGAGTGAAGATGTTTCGCCGCTCATTTAAGCGGCTTCTTCAGTTCTGGTCAGATGCTGGTGGACACTGTCTTATATCTATCTGAAGGGAGGAGATAACTACACTGAAACTAACACACCTAATTGTTGACAGTTTGTGTTTGTTGGGTAGGTCTATTGAGCTACACTAAGTGTGAACTGTGCCTGAGTCATATTTTGCATAATCGTTCAGGCCCCTAATGGGTGCTCTCACACCTATTAGCATACTGGCTATCATCAGTGCTTTCCTTGTTTTGATTTAAGTGTGAGGATGGAGTTATAAATAGGAGAAACAAAAACAGTCACTCCATAAGAGAACGTACCAACACCATCTTGAGAGCAGCTTGGGACCCCAATCTGCTGGGAATCTCCATCTCAAAGCCACTAACCACTCCTTTGAAGATAGTGAGGTACAGATCTTAGCCAAAGTAAAGAAATGGTTTGAGAGGGGAGTTAAAGAGGCAGCTTTTGTTAGGACAGACAATCCATCTTTGAACAGGAATGGGGGACTTAGACACCATTTATCTCCTATTTATTCTATCCTCAGACCCAAAACAAAACAAGGAAAACAATAGTGATAGCCAGTATGCTAGTAGGTGTGAGAGCACCCATTAGGGGCCTGAAAACTAACACACCTAATTGTTGACAGTTTGTGTTTGTTGGGTAGGTCTATTGAGCTACACTAAGTGTGAACTGTGCCTGAGTCATATTTTGCATAATCGTTCAGGCCCCTAATGGGTGCTCTCACACCTATTAGCATACTGGCTATTCATCAGTGCTTCCTTGTTTTGATTTAAGTGTGAGGATGGAGTTATAAATAGGAGAAACAAAAACAGTCACTCCATAAGAGAACGTACCAACACCATCTTGAGAGCAGCTTGGGACCCCAATCTGCTGGGAATCTCCATCTCAAAGCCACTAACCACTCCTTTGAAGATAGTGAGGTACAGATCTTAGCCAAAGTAAAGAAATGGTTTGAGAGGGGAGTTAAAGAGGAAAGACAATCCGTCTTTTAACAGGAAGGGGGGCCCAGACAATCCATCTTTGAACAGGAATGGGGGACTTAGACACCATTTATCTCCTATTTATTCTATCCTCAGACCCAAAACAAAACAAGGAAAACAATAGTGATAGCCAGTATGCTAGTAGGTGTGAGAGCACCCATTAGGGGCCTGAACGATCATGCAAAATATGACTCAGGCACAGTTCACACTTAGTGTAGTTCAATAGACCTAGCTAACAAACAGAAACTGTAAACAAATAAGTATGTTAGTTTTAGTGTAGTTAGCTCCTCCCTTCAGATAGATATAAGGCAGTGTCTACCAGCAATCTGACCAGAACTGAAGAAGTGGCTTGAATGAGCAGCGAAACATCTTTACTCTAAAACTTTTGTTCAGTTGACAGAACTGAATTTTCCTTTTGCTACGGATCATACCATACACTGACATTCATATTTATGAGTATCAAAAACACCCAAAAAAACTAAAGTGTGATTATTTTAATCATCAACTAGTCACAATTATTTTGATTAATAATGGCAGCCCTAGTGGTGAACAACACACTGGTTGCTTATAGTTGTCTCATTTTAAGTATCCTCTATGTAAACAAACACATATATCCTCACTTACGGAGCAACAATATCGTAAGTATATAGTAAATCTGATATAATGTTAAGTCCACCTGTGTGTTTACAGTGAGTAATAGACTTGTGCAGTTGCTGTGGCACTTCACTCTTACAATCTTGGGTTTCAATCACAGAGTTGTTTACAGTTACTATGGCTTCAATAGGTCGTTCCACACAGAAAAATGAGTTGTAATCAAAGACCAAACTCACCAGAACCTCATCTTCATAAAGAAAAAAAGTAATACGCTTGTTTAAAAATTGAGAATTATGATCATTCATGTCTCATTAATGACTCATTAATCATAACACTAAAATCTGACATTGTTAAATCCCTAGAAAAAACGTTAGCAGCAATATTTTACTATTCTTGTCCCACGGCAACACTGTGGTCTCCCATAATATGTGGATCCTATGGAAATTGTAAAAATACATGAAAATACTTTGTTGGAAAGAAAATAAAAGCCTTGCTTTGCTGAAGATGTTGACATGTCAGCACGTCTCAGTATGGAGGTAAACTGTGACCCCGCTGCTGCATGGGGTTGTAACAGGAGGAGTACGAACCAAAAAGACAAACATAGCCCGCCTCTGCAGCCCACCTAAAGCCCACCAACCATTATCTAAGACGGAAGCCAGTGTGAGAAGGAGGGAGAAAGAAACTTCAGGAGGTGGAGGAGGAACAGTGGGGCCCAACGGGTCAGAGAATCCCTTTGCTTTGAAACCACACGCAGACATTTGGAGAAGTGTTTTTGGTCTTTGAGAAAAACAAAGAGAGACAAAGAGAGGGCGCTCCAGCCCCGTATCCATGGCAACCAACTCAGGACCAAGTCAAGTCTTCATTGAGGTCTTTTGTTTCTGCAGAGGAAATGGTTATGGGGGGAAAAGTGAGGAAGAGGTGAAGATAAAATGAAGAAGCAAAGAGAGTAATTCACTAATTGCTACTTTACATGCCAGAGGAGAGTGAGAGTAAGTAACTAACCGTACAGCAATAAATTGGATATGAACAAATTTTGGCATGCATGACCGAAAATGTAATGTTAAATAATACTTATACAATGTGGCGAGGTTATGAAATTAGGACGAAACTGGTTTAGGAGTCAAACTGATTTACTTTGAATCAGAACAAATATTACTCTAAAACAATATATGAAAAAGGAACTAGGGGTGGGTGATATCCCATTTACATCACTTTTTCTCACACCCTAGATTACAATTTTGATTTGATTACAGTTCATGTACAGTTCATATCTTTATAACATCTTGGCTTTTGTTATTAAGCTACTGAATCACAATATGCCAATTTCCTCAAAAGAAGTCACAGAAATTCGATCACAGTTCGATTTTTATCACCATATCACCCAGCCTCAGATACACTGACTTAATGCAAAACAAACTTATTTTCACAAGAGATTCCCACTACTGCACAAATAGACAGTGTTTTGAATAGTGTCAGCTACTTTAGTCTGACCATTCTTCTCTATGGGAACTCTTAACAAACAGGCAACTCAATAGCATCCTGAGGCCCCGACAGTAATGAGCTGAGATCATTACACCAATTACTTTAACTTAGTTCACACTTGGCTGTGACTGCTCATTGGGTTAAAACTGATCCTGGATCTAAGTACAGACTGGGGAAAGATGAGTAAAAAATAGGGGTTTTGATGTGGAGCTGGGAAATGTCCATTGAGAAATTTTTATCAGATCATTTTTTGATTCGAGCTTTAGTCCAATGCCTGGAATCCAGCTCATACAATACATGCTTGAGGGTCATGGGAATGGTGAGATTATGAGTCAATGTTAAACCTGCCATAATAATTACTATACTATCAAATTATCTTTCTATCTGTGAGAAAATTGAGTATGTTTTTTGGGCAACTTTTATTTGCAATAGTGGGGACATTTTGGGCATTAACATTTGAGATGTAGATGGTCAAATAGTTAACAAATCCATAACTTAAATTTATATTTATTGCAGCTTGTTTTATTTAGATAAAAGTTTCCTGGGATTATCATCCTTCAAGTTCCAGTATCACACAAAGTTCTTCAATATAGGCCAAGTTATATTGCGCTTCAATTGTGACAGACCTAGTCAATGTTGGGATCAAAGCCAAGTTATAGCAATAGATTTTACATACTTGTATTGATGTAATAGAGATATGTCCAGTTTTTCACACTCTGAGTTTATAATGCTACTATTACACTGTTATCATTTTGTAAACAGAATAGAATATTGGCAACATCCTTTAGAAACCTCCAGATTTAGAAACCTAGTCTACAGTAAATGGGAAGAATAATTTTAAGATTCAAATATAGTTGAAGGATGCTCTTTTACCTGTTTTAGCATACACAACTTTAGGTAATGCATTTCAAGACCAATAAAAAGGTGATATTCCTTCTGGGGATAGAAAAAAATAAATAGCAACCCTATTGAAATATTTTGTTGACTCTTTCGATCAGATGAGAAGAACTCAACTCAAAACCATGTAATTACTGCCATCTAGTGGTCGAAAAGCCTGAATAACATCACTACATTCACATTGAAAGCATAAGTTCCAAAAATTAGATGTTGGCATGAGTTTATTGTGTTTACCTTTTTAGGGTCGTCATAAAACACTCCAATGCATGGCAGCGTTGGTCCAATACTCTGGGATTCCTTGAAAACATGGCCGCAGTTCTTGTATGGTCCTTGAATAAACTTGTAAACAATGGTGACCTTTTTTATTGGAGGGGATCCGGTTAATACTACGACTTTTGAAAGCAGTCCCGAGTAAACCAACAAACTAGCAATTATAAAAACACTAAATACGAAGCCAATGGCACACAGAGAGAGCCAGTCTGGCATTGTAAGCTACCACTATTTCCTACCTCGTTGATTATTGAACACCGTGTACTTTTGTTTTGATGCATTTGTCGCTAAATAGAGTATTAGATGGTTTCCGTGATTGATTAAAACGCAAAAACGCAGTATTAGGCCAAACGACGTTAAATTAATGCATATTAAGCATGAATAGAAAAGTAGTTAAGACTTTATTAAAGAACTTCCTGGAATGTACCATTTTAGCCGGGCAATGTGGTAGCTAAATTCGCTGAGAAAACTTTCGATAACACTTTCGTTTGTTTTTTTGTTTTGTTTTGTGGATATTGTTTTTACCCCAAAATATATTAAACACCTTATTTAATCCAAAGTAAGACGTGAACATTGTACAGTATCCATTCACGTTTATTATTGTAAATTAAAACCTCATATCTATCTCAAATGGTTAAGTCCAAGTTTATCAAGAAGGGGCTTGTTTAATTGACCCGCCCATTCAAGGTAGAAGACTGATAGTTTAAAAGTTGCTTTGGTCTTTTGTGAGTCTTCTTCTTCACAAAATTGCAGTAATGGCGGGGGCTGTGAAGAGATTTTATGATATTACAGCTAAATTGCTGTCTGGAGAAACCTTGGTTTTCTCTGCGCTGAGAGGAAAAGCCGTCTTGATTGAAAATGTGGCGTCTCTTTGAGGAACAACAACCAGGGACTACACTCAGATGAACGAGCTCCACTCCCGCTACGGCCAAAAGGGACTTGTCATTCTGGGTGTACCCTGCAACCAGTTTGGGCACCAGGTAGGCTCTAATAATCTTGTTTTTGTTATCAAAAAGCTGTTAAAATTAATCAGTTAAAGTATTTTTTGTAAAAATACTTTTGGACCTATTGTGTAATATTCTAATGAATACATAGCCAATATGCAATAGCAAATAAAACTTTATCAAAATATGGAGCAGTAAACAAGATGTACACATGCCTGAATCAAGGATTGTGTGTAATTATGCTGAGTCACTGTGACTCTGTATTTCTCACTACTTCTAACCAATGTATTATAACTGGTGGCGAAATATATCAGTTTATATTATGTTATGTATGTTAAAAAATACGCAATGTATGGTGTGACAGTTTTGTTCTTGAGTATAATAATATGGATGAATCAAGCTGTTATAGGGCTGACATATGTCCTTTACATACTATTGTCAATTGATGTTGTGTTGTGTTTTTGTAGGAGAACTGCAAGAATGATGAAATATTGAGATCTCTGAAGTATGTCCGTCCAGGAAATGGTTTTGAGCCAAATTTCCAGCTCCTTGAGAAGGTGGATGTGAATGGTACAGATGCCCACCCCTTGTTTGTCTATCTGAAAGAAAAGCTTCCTTTTCCGTCCGATGACCCCATGGCTCTCATGAATGACCCCAAGTCCATCATCTGGAGTCCTGTCAGAAGAAATGATGTGTCCTGGAATTTTGAGAAGTTTCTTGTTGGTCCTGATGGTGAACCCTACAAGCGCTACAGCCGCAACTTCCTCACCATTGACATTGAGGCTGACATTCAAGAGTTACTTAAAAGGGTCCAATAGTAGTCTATAATGTTATCTGTGTTCAAACCAAGGTTAGTTTTTATATAGGGGAAAACAGCTCTGTCTTTTGGGTATACTGTGTAGACAAATTGTGTGTTGTTGTATGTTTCAGCCCAACAGGCTTTTTAAAATTTTTGTGGCTTGGACTTTTGTCTTTGGGAATATTTAACACCCAAAATTTTGCTACACGTATTATATCCAAAATGTAGAGCTGTTTTTCCCTTGCAAAGAACCACCCCTATCTCCAACTGAGCACCTGTTTTTGACAATCATTTTGAAAAGTTGTATGGACCTATGCAGCACTCATTTTTATTCTTGATAAGTTTTTTATATATTCTTCTATATCACTGCAACAAGACTATCTCACAAATGTAATATTTTTAACACACTGAATTATTGAGTCTGTTAACTTAATGAAGATGCTCTTTTAAATTATTTGCACAAGGAGCATCTGATGCATGTGAAAGACTAATTATGTCACTGTGTTGTTAGTATTTATATCAGATAGTCTCTAAAACTAAACTAAAAACACATATTTTCTTTAATAAAACTTTGTCACACCTATGTTGTTTTTTCTATCAGTCATTTGAGCAATTTAAAATGCAGAAGTTGCTTTAAAAACTTTACTGGTGCAACTTATCAGTGTAAATGGGCAACAGAATGCAAAACCCATGATTAAGGTGAAGCAGTCTGAAAAAAACATACTGTATGATTGTTAATACATTAACACAGTAGTTTTGTTATAACTTGATCATGTACATCATGATTATTAATACATTAACACAGTAGTTTTGGAATAAATTGGTCATGTACATCATGCCATAAGCACTAAGCTGTGCTGCTTCCTGATTGTCTGACGCTTTCAACATGGCTGGTCAGGAGGACCCAGTGCAGAGAGAGATCCACCAAGATTGGGCGAATCGAGAATATATTGAAGTTATAACCAGCAGTATTAAGAAGATTGCTGACTTCCTTAATTCCTTTGGTAAAAGTCATATTTCTATCTTCTTGGTGGACAACAGCAGTGATAGAAGTGCTACGTCGATAGCTGTAGTAGCTTGCTATTGCTATCCGTGTTGATGTTCTCTTGACCACTCCCAAGTACCTTTAGCTAAAAGCTAACTGAAAATAAGACGTTTTTTTGCTTTCTTTTATCTGATATATTGTTGACTACTCAACAGTTTGTTTTACTCGGCATGTTTGGATGCAAAACCAAAACGCCATTAGATTATATTTTGCTGTACGAATTGAATACGAACAATTATATATGTTGTGTTGTCAATGCTAACATGCTAAAGCTAGGAACGAATCCCGGTTTCCGACAACAAAACCAAATATAATGGTTAAAATGTACCTTCGTTGGTGTCTTTAATCTGAACTGTACAGTGATTATGTATGTCTTTGCCTGAACAATATGGTGCAATGCTATTTACATTTACATGGATGCTACAGTATAATATGGTGCATTAACTATAACTGGATGAATGTAATAACATTTTGATCCTCACAGACATGTCCTGCCGATCTCGCTTGGCCACCCTCAACGAGAAGCTAACAGCGCTGGAAAGGAGGATTGAATACATTGAAGCAAGAGTAAGTCGAGTAATTTCAATGACCACAGATTATATAATGCGTAACAGCATAATAGCTTAACGTTATTTCTCTTTTTCATAGGTAACAAAGGGGGAGACACTGACCTAAACTGCACAATGCACCATAAAGCCACTTCCCTCCCTCCTATCCAACCTCGTTCTCGACATAAGTGTGATGGATTCCAGATGTTTTGCTCCTGGGACTGTTTTGACCATTTTTATATTTAACAAGAAATGTGTGGTTTATTTTATTAAACATTTATGTAAGAACAATGCTTTTTGTTAAAATTATTTGACATGGTGAATACAATATTACAACTGTATTAACATGATAATAACCATTTGCTACTGTCTGTGACATTACTCACCATGGATTTTAAGAAAACCATGTTTCTGAGTGCCAAGATTTATTTGTTGTGTAGTTTTCATCCCTAATATGGTTTTCCTTGTACATTGAATTGGTAATTGTTGTAAGAATGATATGATAATAAATATACAAATTATTAATGAGTACTGTTTTTGAGAACTCATGTCATATTCATTCAACTGAATGTACATCTGCACCATGCATTTTTAGGTTCCTTGATTGGCCTCTTTTGCTTGTCTTGTGGGCTTGTTGCAAAGTACACATATATACCTGTATATGCATATAACCTAATGATTATCAGGCACTGAGCATTAAATGTTCCAAGAAACATTGACTGTATAATGTAAAGCTAAAAATCTACACAGAGGAAATGATGTTTGTCTTGGAATAATTATTCCCAGAGTATAGTCTTTCAGGCATTTTACTACATAATTATTGACGTTGTTTTTTATATATATTAATAATTTATTGAATAGACGTTTTGTGTATCTACAATCATTTTCTCTTGCAGCCAACCAGGATGTTTTTATGTCCATATCATGCAAACACATATAATCCTTGGAGGTAAAAATCTGGGCAGAATTTTTTTTGCGACGATCCACATTCCCCACTGCACTGATGCATCTTGGGATAAAGAAGCTAGTCGTCGAAAGTCATTGGACGTGAGAAGAATTTTATATCTAATAGTTACCGATAAAACGTCACATAAAGCGAAAACATTGTTTGTAAACTATCCTGGTACGTTGTTGTAAAAGTCAGTCAGTAACGGCAAGCGTTAAGAAGCTCAGTTTCAGCTTTCTATACGTGTTTATGTGCTAAGGTTATGGTTTGCTAGCTTGAGGGCCCTTCGGACATTTTATTGCGCTGCGTATTGCAGTGTTTATCATGTTATTGCAACCGTGTTTGATTATCTTCGCGATATTTACCGTAATTGTGTAAATACATTAATTTTCACTACAGTATTCTTTCACTACAGCGCCTGTATTTGGGAAACTGAAGAGACATGGGAGCCGACAAAAGGTGAGCCATCGTATGCCTTGCTAATGTCAATGTAGATGGACTCAGCGTAGCTTGCTGGAGCAGTGTTTGTATTAATATTATTTTAGTACTATCCTTTAGAACTTTTTTTTAACGAATATGCCAAATTGGTTGTGCCGAACAGGATAAGTAGGACCGAGCGCAGTGGTAGATATGGTTCAGAACAGTCTCGAGATGATTCGGACTGGCGCGACAGAAGAGAAAGAGATCCGGAGAGAGATGGCCGACGCTGGGCTGATGATCGGCGAAGTGATCGCTATGAAGGGGACCGCCGTAGTTCAAGAGATAGTCCAGAGGTAAGTACTAATTTACTAGGTTTGTTTGATGAGATTGGTCATCTGCTATTATAGTTTTACTCCAGTTAAGTGGAAGTTTGTGAAGAAATGTTATTAACAGTTAAAAATAATAATAAATTCCTCTATCTGTTACCATACACTAAATTTCATGCAAAAAGCAAGGAACACATTTTTCATTACATTATGGAGTTGTTGAACATGAATCATAACTATTGTGTAAATTAGACAAGCTTTGGCTCTTGTTTACAGATTGGTTGGTAGGTAACACTTATCGAATTAGCTCTTCATATGTCTTTATATGTCATGTCTCCTGCCCACGTCCAACCAGGAAGTAAAATGATAAACTTCACCAACATTTTCAGACAAGGAATAACTAAGGTTGGGTAGTCTAACCTGCCGTGTGCACTTCTTAAGTTGTATGTGTAGTTCGATAGTGCACCTTGTAAACCCATCTTCTTTTTTCAGCCACGAGAAAGGAAACGTCGGAACAGTGACAGGTCAGAAGATGGTTATCACTCCGACGGAGACTACCCAGATCAGGACTACAGAAGGGAACCTGGAGAGGAGAAGAAAAGTAAAACGATCATGCTCTGGGGTCTCTCTCCTCATATCACTGAAGAAGATGTAAGTCTTTACAACCCTAATTTTAATCTTTACACTTTTTAAATCTTAAATTACGTATTCCTTCATAACATTTGTATATTCTTTTAGATCCGTATGGCTCTTGACCAGTTGGAAGGCCCCCAGCCTGTGGATGTTCGGTTAATGAAGAAAAAGACAGGTGAGAACCATATGTGCACAGGACCCAATCTCCCTTTAGTCTGTGACCATAGGGCCAACCTGCTTCCATTCAAACCCTGTCTCATAGCACTTTGATTTTATGTAATACTAAGTATTTGCTTGTAGTTCAAAGATGTCTTCTTAACATTTAAAGGTAAGTACTTTTGAGCAAGAAACTGATCCAACACTTAAGTGTGCGTCAAGCATATGCAGGATTCCAAGTTATAATAAACTCAAATGGCCAAGTGTTTACCACACAAGGCCTGGGTTGGGAAGCAGTTTGTGGAACAGTTTGAATTGATACCCTTGGACCTCTAACTAACACGCCTCCCGTCTATATTTGAATGCTGTCTCTAGGTATAAGCCGTGGTTTCGCCTTCGTGGACTTTTATCACTTGCAAGATGCTACCCGATGGATGGAGACCAATCAGGTTGCTTCACAATCGCCAAGTTTAGTTATAACCTTGGGGATCTAGAAAAAACCCAAAAGGCAACCAGAATGTGATTTCTCCTGTTTCCAATACAGTGACTGTAGGCATTGAAAATTACATATTTAGTCATAAATAAACAAAGCGAGGTTAAAACCTAAAGCATCAAGGAAGAACACACTTCTGTTACCATCTGCTACCAGTATTATTAGTTCTTACTTTGAGTATAGTAGATTTCTGTTTTAAGTTGTATTTTCTTTCTTCTGCTAGCAAGACACTTATTTTGCTTACATTGTTTTTCTAAAGCCTATCCGGGTTTTACATAAATCACACTGTACACTTTGCTCCAGCCCAGTCTGGTGCACTCGGGTCCCAAACACCTTAAGAAGCTCTATACATGACGACAACACACATATACAACATGTGCCCGTCTTAAACACAGAGGCTATCTGGTGGGGTCCCTCTCCCCATGCTCTCCCTTCCAATACTGCCTGTTCAAATGAATAACAACCAATAAAAAGACCATTTGATTAATGCGTGTTTCATTTTCACAGAATCTTCTAATCATCCAAGGGAAAAATGTGGACATGCACTACAGTAACCCCAGGAACAAGTTTGAAGACTGGCTTTGTAACACTGTAAGTTATACACCTGTATTTCTACATTACTTGCATGTGATAAAATCAATATAGAGACAAATAGATTACATTCACATACAGTCAAAAATGCTAGCGTAGGATGACATGTTTCTGTTGTTTTTGCTGTTTAAATGGTATGCAATGGTAAAGGTTAGATTGTGTCATGGGTAAGTATGGTTTGCGTCTTGAGGCAGCACTGAGGTTTAGAAGGTGAATAATAAAAATGATGTGAACGGTTACTTGCAGTGTGGCCTGTACAATTTCCGGAGGAGGCTGAAGTGCTTCAGGTGTGGAGCAGCCAAAGCCGGTAAGTTGTCAAATCCACAAGAGGCCACTGACTGCTGCCTTCTGAGCAACCCAGAGGCAAAGGGCTCAAGACATGTAATCTTTATTTTTGAATCTTAATATGACAACTCCACCTGCTTGTATGCTAAAAAATGACTGAAAATGAACACAGATCTACAGTAAAATTTAAAAGGGTGGGAATCAATAAAGTAGAAATCTTAAGAAGTCAACATGGATATAAGGAAGGGTCGGTGCTTTTTCATGTCTGTGTGCTGACATTAAACATTCACTGTCTCAACAGATGGTGAGAATTCTGGTGCTGCTGAAAACCCACCGACTCTAGATTTTTATGGAGACAGTAAGAACTCTCACTTTTAAGTGCCTGCTTGACTTTTTTGTATCCATGAGATCTGAAATGTGTACATCTTGTATTTGCACAGCCCTCATCTTGAGAAACATTGCTCCACTCACTTCAGTTGAAGCCATAATTTCAGCTGTTGCACCTTATGCTAATCTTTCATCAAACAACATTCGTCTCATCAAGGACAAGCAGACGGGCCAGAACCGAGGCTTTGCCTTCGTACAGCTGTCTTCACCTCTGGTAAATTTAATTTTTCTCAATTGTCCAACTCCTACCCGGAAGTGTTTGGTGGGCATTTCTGATTTTATTTTTTTCTCTTGTAGGAAGCTTCTCAGCTCTTGACTATATTACAAGGCTTACAACCACCTCTAAAACTTGATGGCAAAACGATAGGTGTCGATTATGCTAAAAGTGCTAGAAAGTGAGTTTCACAATTGAAGTGTTTTGGCATTCTAATGAGAACATTGAAAAGTTGGTCAATTTTTAAATTAGACTTGACTATAACTGTAACCAATCTTTTTAACCAGAGACCTTTTGCTACCGGATGGAAATCGTGTCAGCGCCTTCTCTGTTGCCAGCACAGCAATAGCTGCAGCTCAGTGGTCCTCCAGTCAGGTACTTGGATTGTTTCTGAATAAATGACTCAATATTTTGCATTGTGCTCATTGCAGCCAATCTCTTTTTAGCCACAGTCAAGTTCAGATGGTATGTCTGAATACAGCTACCTACAAGAAGGTTATGTGCCTCAGGTATGTGGGAAATTCATAACCTATTCTTGATTATTTCTAGTCTATTTCAAAGACTGAAATGTTCTTAGAGCCTCTATTGGTCTGCTTCTTTTGTAGGACTATCAAGCGTTTTACCATCAGGCAGCAGGGCCTAGCACTTCTCAAGGAAATGGCATTTTAGGAGGTATGGTTTGAAAATACAATTTTACTGTAGTGCTGTGTAGTAGTTTAACAAAAATGGACAAAATAGACTAATACACTGCTCTATTTCAGCAGCCCCAGCCGTAAATATGGTTCCTACTGCAGCTGGGGTGGTCATTTCACAGACTCCTCAAGTTTACCAACCTCACATAATTGCTCAGCCGGCTGTACAGGTAAGACGGAAAACAAAAGTTAATTGTGATGGTTCAATCTTAGACACTGTTAAATCATACAAATGCACATAAATTGCAGGCGTTGCCTCTTGCCCAACAGTTGGACACAAAGCAGCAGACAGGACACCTCACCGGTGTAGAAGCCATGGCTCTGCCTGTAGCCGTCGTCCAGGGAGCTGCAACAGTGAATGCTGCACTAATGAGCACCACGCAGACTGATCCAACAACTGGTATGCACGCTGAACAACGTGCTAAGTGGATGTACAGAGTTTACAACTATCTGCTTTATTCTTTCAAATTCTGAAAAAATATATTTTTTAGTTGTACCAGACACTTCCACTTATCAGTATGATGAGTCTTCTGGGTATTTTTATGACCCACAAAGTGGCCTATATTATGACCCAAATACTCATGTAAGTACTATACATCTTAAATTAAAAATGTAGGACTAATTACTTTTTTGTGTTTTTAATCAATTTATTTCTTATCTCTTAGTATTACTACAACCCTCAGACTCAGCAGTATTTGTACTGGGACAGTGAGAAGCAGACATATGTCCCAGCTGACTCTAATGTTGAACAAAATGCTAACGCTGGTGGATCTGCGGCAGCTAACAAGGAACCTAAAGAAGGCAAAGAGAAGAAGGAAAAACCAAAGAGCAAGACGGCTCAGCAGGTACGATGCATGCGTGTATGTATATGTAATCTATATCTAAATAGTGCTGAGATTTTGGATTACATAAGACTTTGTGGTCTTACAGATTGCTAAGGACATGGAGCGCTGGGCCAAAAGTCTCAACAAACAGAAGGAGAACTTCAAGAGCAGCTTTCAGCCGATAAGTCAAGAAGAGAGGAGGGAGGCTGCAGCCGCCGACGCAGGTTTCACATTATTTGAAAAGAAGGTATGCTCCAAGTAGGCTCTTGTGGTTCACTACAGAACACACCTTGAACCTCTGGTGTGCGATGTATGTTCAACTTCTTTTACTTAGGGTTATTTATTTCTTTTATAGCAAGGGGGAGCCTTAGATAGACTCATGCCAGAAGAAGAAGAGGCCCCCAGCACCTCAGCTAACAGCAGCAAAGTCAGTTTTTGTTGTAATGTTTTTATTATAACTCTTTGAATATTGCAGACTGTATTTACATTTTGTGTTATGGTGCTTTAAAGGGCCTGGTGGCAGCCTACAGCGGTGACAGTGACCCTGAAGAGGCAGGAGCAGCAGACCCGGAGGGTGGAGATGGGCAAGACAAACTCACAGACTGGAAGAAAATGGCCTGTTTGTTGTGTAGGAGGCAGTTCCCAAATAAAGAGGGTTTAATACGACATCAACAACTGTCCGATCTGCATAAGGTACCTGCAACACTTGCTATTTGAAATATGGCCAAAATTAAACTTTTTTTGATCATTTTCTTACTTTGTTATTTATCATTGTAGAAAAACCTGGAGGTCCTTCATAGATCCAAACTCAGTGAAGCTGAGCTGGAAGAGCTGGAGAGGAGAGAGTCAGAGGTTTGCCTAAAACAAATATTTCAAATTTTCCATATTGTATTGAGCCCAGTTATTATGCTATATTTTTTCTTGCAGATGAAATATAGAGACAGGGCAGCTGAGAGAAGAGAAAAATATGGTATTCCTGAACCTCCAGCACCCAAAAAGAAGAAATTCAGCCAACCAACCACACCCGCCATGTAAACATTTGTTTTACTACTTTAAACAATTAAACACGCGCCAAAACTGACATGTAACAAATTATTTTACTTTTTTCAACAGTAACTATGAACAGCCTACAAAGGATGGCCTTAACAGTGACAATATTGGGAACAAAATGCTGCAGGCCATGGGCTGGAAAGAAGGCAAAGGACTTGGAAGAAACCAGCAAGGAATCACTACTCCAATTGAGGTACTTAAATTCTTGGCAAACCGTATTGGACAGTGATGCCATGCATGGATTTCAAAACGCTTATGTAACAGAAAAAAAAGCTAATTTCCTTCTGCAGTCCCACGACTGTTTGAGTAGCCTACTGCGAGATAATTGTATTATTATAGGTATATTGGTAATTTTAACTCAATCTTGACATTGTTTTGCATAATTTCAGGCTCAGTTGAGAACCAAAGGAGCTGGTCTTGGCATCAAAGGTTCAAACTACACCCTCTCTCCATCTGACACGTACAAGGATGCCGTTCGTAAAGCCATGTTTGCCAGATTCACCGAACTGGAGTAACTTGCATAACATGTATTTCATTAACGGTCATTGTGTCATTTATACTAATTGTAAAAGTGTAATTGACATTTACAATTAGACCAATTAAAATCTGTACCTGGGCATTATTGTAATGTGAATAATTGATCCTTTGTACATAGAATTAATTATTAACATGTTGGTTATTGATGACTTTGTGTTGTGTTAAAACTTGTACAGTTTATGAAAGATGTTTGTACAGAAAATAAAAGATCCAGGAGAAGCATACAGTTGGTGTTTTTAATCTTTGGACCAAAAATTTTACTAGACACTTGATATTAAACATAGTATGGGAAGTAAAAAGATGACTGTTAGGGTTACTACTGAGCTACAAACCCCTTTTTCATTATTCTATGTGGAACCCTGGTTTGAGTGTGAATTGGCACAGCCAAATGTATTCCAAATTGCAACAAATTGAAGTATTTCTCATGAAAGGAGGACAACTGCCGCAATGTATGGTTTTAAAGGTACTATACTTTGCCAGACCAAAAAGGAGAACTTAATATTCTACATTCTGAGTGAATCAGGGATACTCTTCCATAGGCTGAATGCATAGATATCAGGATAAAATGTTCCTACACAGAGACAACAAACAATATTGCTGTCAACAAAATGTAAATACTTTATCTTCTTGGATGTGCTACCCGTGGAGAACCATTTCTTTTGATATTCCCATCTCTTGGAAAATGTTCTGCACCTCCTGCCTCCTCTGTTACATAAGTATCTTTTAAACTGTGAGGCCTGTCTCCTGTTGACAAAGGTTGGTATCTCCCCTGCTTCATTCCTTTTGCTTTATTATTATTTTACTGCAAAATATGGGATCACAGTAGGCACACACTGAGTTCAGTGCCTCGCTCCTGGAATAACCGTTGGCTTGCACAATGATTTCAAATAAACTTCTAACACCAATGATAAATCTGAGCTTTACTTAAAACATTATTCGCATGTAATAGTGCGTATAAAGTTCAAGTGTTTTTCAGTTCAACAAAGATGGAAATACAGAAGATTAAATAATGTTCCTAGAGTTATATAGATGAGAAAAAGTATACACCTTTTTTGGTGTATACAGTTTTGGTGTAGCTATAGTTTTGTTAATGCTGGTCTGACCAATAAAACATTACATTAACACAACATATATTACAGATTGAGAAGTACAAGTGGAAGTACAAAGTTGAGGTCCAAGGAATTACTAGAGTAATAGAGTATTTGGGGAAACTTACTCAAGTAATTGTAAGATAAACTGTGAGTAACATCTGGATTTGAATTTGTAATAGTAGTTGATGTAATTAGAAAGACAAAACTTTAAATAATGCAGTTTTCATCTCAACCATCTCAGTTTACATCTCAACCTCTTTACAAAAAACAAATCATATCTGAATGAGTGCATTTAGTATTGTCAACAACATAAAGCTTGTGTCATTTGTAAACTTCATAGTGGGTAGTTTTTTTCTAGACCTAACAGTGCTACATTTTTAGGAGTTACTCAAGTAACTATAACTGAGTAAATGTAAGTGAGCACTACTTCTGCATCTGTATTTCTACATGTTCTATTACATGAATAATTAGACCTATTTGAAAGTACTTCTCCGTCTGTCCACTTTTTACTCTGGATCACCTCTACGTTAATCAATGGTTAGTAGACTATTTTTGTCCATATTTTTGTGTACATTGAATTTATAGTCTACATGCCAGCTGCTGCATAAACATCCATTGTCCCTTCAGAGTTGTTCTGCGCTTGGCCTTTTTGTCTCTTGCCTTACATTTTTATGGACTCTAGATGGCGCTAAATAGAGAAGTTGAACAGTATGATTGACTTTATAAAACATTTAGAAGCCTACCTGAAGCAGTGTTACCATCAACACCCAGGACTACATTTTCTAAATAGCCTAATAGCTTATTAGAAAAAAATAAAAATAAAAGCTACATCACAGTTGCATAGAGTTTCCCAGCAAAGTATGAAAAGTCGCATCTATCTTTTGGACTAAAATGTAAATATGTCGGCATTAATAAAACACCTTAAATAAATGTACACACACCAGATCTTATTCCCCAGCCTCAATGCCAATCAGATGTGGAGCTGAGCCACCGGTTGCAGCCTTGTTCCATGTAACTCTCTTCACTAAACGTGGAAAAGTGGATCGGCGCAGCCATATGATGAAGCGGGGAGGGGTGAAACAAAGAGGCGGACCTTAGAAGTACGACCCCCACAGTTAAACTTCTGGGGGGATACAATGTCCACAGCGTTTCTAAAAGCCCAAATTGAGCTCCTGACTTGGTGAGGTAGACGCCGCGACTGTAGAGCCTTAAGCGTGGAAAAACCGAAAGGCAAGGAAAACTGTGAGTGTGTGTGTGCGTGTTTACCAATTACCCTCGCTTGTGGACTTAAGAAACCATTCAAGAGCTTTTAGGTAAGATTTAACATTAATAATAATTATTTTTGACTGCATGCTTAGGTTATGGTGTAAGGAAGAATAGTCGTGTTGCTGGTTTTGTCCACTGGAGGAGAGTAGGCATGGATACGGTCAATGATGTAGCCAGAAAGAAAACATAACCATATAACCTACATTTAAATAGCCTGTATCGTCTCGTGGCTGAAGAAAAGGGACATCTGCTTTTGTGTGGGTGAGCGTTATTGACGGAGTGGCACGTTGTTCAACGTATTGAGCGCCAATCCAGATGTCACGACCATGTGCTTTGAGTAGCGCCTAGCAAAAGAGTAGACCATTGTTGTCCACTGTATTTCTCAAATTAATTACACATGACATTACTGTTTCTACCTATATAAATAAATAGCAGATAGTATTTGATGAAATTTACATGAGGGACCACATGGCACAATGTAAACCTCACGCGTAAAGCTGTTAGTTCCCCATATCATTTTATAGCTATTACCGAGAACAGTATTCTTTTCTAATCACTTAGATCTCACAGTGCTTTTACTTTATGGACGTAATTTTGGTATTTGAGACACAAGGCAGTCATCCGAAGCGCTGTTCTTTTGTTATTTGACACGCGGAGTAGGAGGTACTGCGCGCAATAGTAAAAGTTGTATTACTTTTTGGTCTGCTTTGGTGTGGTGACTGGCACTGAAATGTGAAATAGTCGTGGTTAATTCACATCCTAGATCGAAATAAGATTCTGTGATTGACTTTTTCACTGCAAGACCATTTGCAAGCTATAATGATAAGATCACCAATGATACAACAGGGCATTTAAACATTTGGGCATTAGTTATATTGCAATGCCCTAATTGTCTTGTACTCTTTCATGAAATCTCAATTATAATTCTTCCTGTCACTTTGAATTGAATTGCCTATGGAGACAATGAAATGTTGCTGATCAGTTATTAATGTTTAATTACTTGTTATAGTAGATAAGTAAAATTACTTTGGACTGACAAAAAGTAACTAGTTTTTGACAAATCAGATCCACATGAAAGAACATTATACACCTATCATTTGTTTGACCTGGTCAGAATTACCTAGTATAGAATTTGAATTATCCTTGTTTCTCGTGGCTAAATTGTTGTGGACACATGAAATAGTTAAACATTGCATTGCGTGTTTGGCTATGGAAATACTGCAATGGAGCAACTGTAAGAACCTCTTCACTCAGTGTGGGTGTCGAGTGGTCAGTTACCATGACACTGTGATGCTGTAAGTGAACATTCAACAAGTTTAATATAACGTCATACAGCTTAGTATGCCTAGATGAACAAGACAGACGAGTATTGGGCTTTTCTCATCTATTACTGTGTGGGTGGATGGCATTTTTTGACTTGACCCCTGTCTAAACAAATGGGTTCTGATCCAGAGTTTGTCACGTTGGACAGTGAACAGATAAGGCTTTGGCTCATAGAGGCTGTTGACCTCATGATCAGAGAGCACTGGTTGTGTGTGTTTAGGGCTGGACAGGTGTGTGGAGGAGGTCAGGGTTATAATACACTTAACATTCAATCTGATAGAGGCTGTCTAGTGTTAAGTGTCACATACTTAGGAAGCTATTTCAAGTATATCATTGTCAAGGTTTCCTCTAATCTGCAGCCATACTTTTGACCTTATAAACGCATTGGTTTGTTTAGAGCTAACTATGTCTGTTATCTTGTAGCTTATTAATTAATGTGAAAATGTGTATTTCATATTTAATTTCTATAGTGGTATGACTTTACAAGCCTGCTCCTCCTACCTTCTTACGAATGCAGGTGTTCCTGGGCCAAGCTCACACTGAATTACTTCAATAGCAGAAGACATATCCATGTATCATTCAGAGAAAATACTAAAACACTTTCCTCAGTTAATTGTTTAGTGTTTTTTCCTGTTAATTAGACAGAAGTTTAAGCTCTCCTGCCCTGTGTGATTTTTCTTTCTGTCTTTATTACGTATAAGCTGCCATGTTTGTTTTGACATACTGCATTCCTATTGCATTTATCAATCAGATTACTAGAAGTGGTTAGTTTCCTGAAGGAGAATTTTGAAATTGTACTAGTGGTATGACCATAAAAGCCATCAGACAACTGATACATCCAAAGTATAAGCAATGAAAACAACATTATGATATTAATATTGATCATTACTGGCTCAGTCAAGACTAATCCATATTATGACACACAGTTGCTCATATAAAAAGCCTACTTACTTCATCACTTGGCTTTTATCCTTCTAACTTCAGTGTCTATCTATTACTGACTGTATGATATGTGGTATTGATGTCCCTTTTGACCCAGTTCAAGTTCAACTCAATTCACACAGAAACAAGACTTGGACTTTGACTGGTTGAAAATGTAGAAAAGATTAAAGAATTAGGTCCCAGGAAAACGTATGAACTTGGCTCTTGTCCAGAAAATGTAATAATCAAATATTTATTCTGTTCCATTGCAACTCCTAGTTTTAAGTTCTCCATCGATCGGGTGCTGGTATCTAGGGATACTGACTGAACTAAACATAAAGTCACCTTAAAGCACCATTATTTTATATTTTCATGTGTCATTTGCAAACATAAAGGTCTTGTGAAAGCTGCTGGTAGAAAAAGAGGAGACAGGGAGAACAATCATGTGACATACAGTATACCATAAATTCAGGCAATAAGTTCAAACGTGGCTTGCAGTAGGTTAGAACTTCAGTATTGCTATCAGTGCTGTTTAGAACAGCCCATTAACATGTGCTGTTATCATTTTATGTCTTTCATTTCCACAATAATACAAACTCTTACAACAGCCTCATATAGTTTACTACAATTGAAAGAACAATTAGGACGCAATAAAGATGACACAGATAAAATGAAACCCGGATGTTGATTCTTGTTTCTAGTTTACTCTTGTGCACAAGCTGTAAATGATACAAACTGGAGCTCATAAGAGGAATAAATGTTAAGAATATACATTATGAGAAGAGCCATATTTACAACTGTCTGGAAAGCAAGTTAGAATCAGAATAAGTTTTATTGCCATTGTTCGAGAACAAAATTCACAAACTAGGAAAGAATAATGAAAACATTTAAAATGCATGCATTAAAATAAGGTAAAAAAAAAATAGACTATGATATATAATACAAAATATACTCTATGGCCAGTGCAAAAGCTCTCAGTGCAAATTGGTTCATTACAGTTGTTTAAAGTGACAGTAACTGGTGTTATAAAGTGACAGGTGTTCATGAGTCCAATGGCAGAGGGGAAAAAACTGTTCTTCTTCTGGCAAGAGGTTCTGGTCCGAATGGATCGTAGCCTCCTGCCTGAGGGGAGTGAGAAGGGTCAGCTGTGATCCGACCTGCTCACCCCCAAGTCCTGGAGACATAGAGGTCCTGGAGAGATGAGAGGCTGCAGCCGATCACCTTCAGATGCCAATCTCTGCCAACTGCCCCTCTGACCACTGTAATTTTCAACCCCAAATAAAAGTATTATCTTCAATTTTGCTTCTTTTAATGATCAAATGATCAATGATACTAGTTTTATCAATTCATACCTGGGTAGACATATTTTACCACATACAGTATTTATACCTTTTGTTGTAGTGAAGTTGTAACTTCACTAATCATTTATGCTCAATCTGTTCAAATATACACATTCACACAGGTCCATGGACTGGAGGAGATCATTACGTAACACACAAGTCCACTGGCGTCAAGGAGTGTAGAATTTCCCCAGTAGAAAGAGATACGTCTATGTGCACTGTATGTCTATGGAGCAACAGAGCCATGACATATGTGATATAGGACCTCTTCAAACATGTTGCATCTGTGCTCCACTTAGTAAGAGATGAAAGACTAAAGAGAAATATTATATAACTAATAAATACATCATATACTCCACTGGGGGTCACTAGGCTGTTCTCCCAGTCGACATGTTTCTATAGGTTACTCTATACAGAGGCTCTTGGTCTGGTACATCAGTCACTGCCAGTAGTTTTCCTCATGGTTGACTCTACCCACAGCTTTTGACTCTTGATTTTGAAATGTCAAGCTAGATTTCAATACTAAGGAATAGACTCAATACTTAATACTGATTCCAATACCACAATGATAATAAAAAACAATATTTTGACAATAGAATGTAATTTTCAGCATGAAATAATTGTACTTTTTATATTATCATGTGACCCTTAGTCAGTGAGGTATGTTCCATAGTTGTCCATGGGCGTATATTAGTCTATGTGGTCTTATACTTGTTCTGATAAAGCTCAAGGTCATATTCAGGAAACGTTCATTTTCTGCTCTGTGTGAATGTGGCTTTTTTTAGTAGCGATACTTACTCAAAATAGTATCTAGTTTCGACAATAATTTTAGTATCAATTAGTATCTGATTTTTCATACTTTTGACAACCCTAGAATGCGCCTTAAGAAAAAAAAAAACACTAGTAGTTTGGACTTCTGTTAAGACTTTCTATGTCACAATGTTAAATAGTTAGTTCAGGGAAGAATTGTATCAGTCTTTATAGCTCCAAGTAAGTCCATTAAAGTGAATCACTTGGTTTCTGTGGATCATTTATTGCATATTTATTCACAATACTGCACCAAAATGAAATAACATATTGCTCTTATCTTTTCTCAATTTGATTCTATTAGATTATTTTATTAAAAGGTGGCCTGAAAGCTGCTCTGGAATATTGCTAGAATATTGCTAAGTATCTGCTCTGCCAGATGAAATTTCACAGCAGAAACTGTATCTGACAGTAAAAAAAGCCCAGATGCCCTGCCCTGCCCTGCCTCCACTTGTCTGACATTTGATCCGACTCAGACTGGTGCTGCTGGAGGAATGTGTCTGGATTAAACACATCATAAAGATTATTTATCACCCATATTTTGCGGTATTGTGTAGATATAATTTTAAAGCATTTATGTTTTGCCTGTAATAATAATGCACAGAGAGAAAATAAAGGGAAGCCTAATCCAGACCGAGAATCAAACCCAGGACCTTCTTGCTATGGGGCAAGAGTACTAACAACTATGCCACAAGAACTGTGGAACAAATATCTGTGTGGTGGTATTTGTTATATTGAAATTACTGAGCCATAAGTAATTTGTAGATCCTCTTTCACCTCTCGTTCCCATGCAGTACAGTTAAATACCATTATTTGTTTATGGTATGGACACATGCCTTGTCTCTGAAGTATCAGTACTGCAGTATGAATGTGAGTTTTGTTTGAAGTATAAATACCAGTGACAGTGATCTCTGGCTGAGCGTACAATGTGGCCGCAGGAGCACACCAACAAATCTCCATTGTGTCTGGGCGGACCCTCAGCCTCTGAACTTGTCCACACAATTAAACTTTGATTTTGAGGAAAACTCCAGGCTGTGAGACCATCGCTAAGAGGATCGAAGGTGGTAGGGATGTTTTGTTTTTGGGTTTTTTTGAGTATTGTCCCCCCTTCCCCCCTGCAGTTTACAGTAGCCTAGATTTTTTGATGAAATGGACTTTATTCTGTGACGGTGTGGTCTGTTTGCATTGCTCAAAAGTATTGCACAATCTGTGTTTTATCTGATTTAAAACAGCAATTTCCATTGTAGGTCCCTGAAGTTTCTTTCTCCTGATAAATTTAGAAATGGTTTCCACAAAAACTTAATAAAAGAGAAATTTGTTGAATTTACTCATTAAAGTGCCCGTATTACGCTGTTTTCTGATCTATGTTATAATGTTGTTTCCTCATCAAAAACATACCTGGAGTTTTGTTGTGTTTCATTCACACATTTTTAACGCACAAACCCTGCATATTTTTGAGCTCTGGTGATGAAGACAGACTAATAATAGAGGATTACTCAAACATGTGTGAATGAAACAATCTAGGTATGTTTTTGATGAGGTAACAACATTCTAATATGGCTAAAAGGGTCAATTTAGCATAATATAGGACCTTTAAACTATGATCAAATTTGGGTCATTTGATTTTTAGAACTATGCCTCTCATATTGGAAAATCCTGTTCAGTTATTGCTGTTGCACACACAAAGTACTCACATTGTGGGAGTTGTACTGTGTAAATAGAACAAGTGAGTCAGTCTTAGTCACTGAAAAAGTGTAAAAGGTTGCACCTGTTTTGGAATGAAAGAAAAAGTGTTAACATAGTCCTTTTAAATGTAAATCGTTTATGCTATGATTATTGTGAGAACAAAAACTATTTTCATAATTTTAAGATGATTCACAATTATTGACAACAACATCAAACAACAGTGAAATCCTTAATTCTCTTTCATCCATAATGTCTTAGAGCTGGATCACATAATCTTCATATGATCCATGATATGATATATTTCAGAGTGGAGACTGAATAGAAATGTTAGCTCTTACTTATATTGGGACCCGAATAATCATTATTATTATTATTATTATTATTATTATTAATTAACCAATTAACCAATTACATTACTATTTTAATTATATCACACAGTAATTAAAAGTGTACATACAATACAACAAAAATGAAAATGCTTTTCCACAGCAAAATTTCAGAATAAGTTATTAAGTAATTGCCAGACTATTTAAAACTTCTTGTCTTTTCCACAGATCTTTACATAAACAACAAATCCTGCACCGAAGGGGGACATCTGAGCCAAAATGGAGCCCTCTCAGTCAGAAATGAACATTTTATCCAATGGTAAAAGTGATATGAAGACACAGCTGGATGAGGATCAGTGAGTTTTTTTTTCTTTTTAAACAAATTATTTTTTTTTAACCTTTTTTTGCCTGTGTTTGTCTGTCTGTTCTGGGACTGTAACTCTGCATGGTGGCCCACGCCTCTTGGTCTTACAGTTATATTTATGTAAATGCCAGATCAAGTTACATATTGATCCACTGCTTCTAATGATAAATTATCGGCATGTAAGCCCATGAATGTGGTGAGAGACAGTATCACTTGCTTCCTTAGCCTGGCTAGCCCCTTGTCTTTCTCTCCATCTTTCAATACAGAGCAATAATAATAATCTGGCATTGCTTGGTTTGATGGTAATTTCAAGGCAGGACTAAATTAAGAAGACAAAATGGGCTAGTGTACCTGTAAATCTCTGTTGTTATGAATGGAGAAGGGATGTCACGATATAATATTTGTGTGTAATGACGATTATTAGAAAAAAGATCACAAGATTACAGTTCAGGATTTTTGACACCATGACCAAAGAAAAATTGTGAAATGCTAGATTAGATTAGCTCTTTTAAATTAGATTTTTTTTCAATACAAATCCTGCCTGTGGAGAAACAGTGATAGAGGAAATCAAACCTCTTTGGAGCGGTACCTGTGTACAACACAGAGAGAAAGAAATGACTAACCAGGCTTTTACTTCCTTTCCCTGTTTGATTTCTTAAATGCATGGTTTTTGCTTTGGGTTCTTCTTGACACCGGGTGGATCCTTGTTCAGAAATGGCCTGTCACCTGTCAGGTATGCACTTATGATGCATGGAGGGCATCTTTAAAATATATGATCTTGCACAATAACATAAATAGTTATTCAAAAATAGTAAAACATGTTTAGTGTATCACATTTATATGTTTGTCCTGCAGATATGAAGATCCCGATGGAGCATTGGAAAGCGCAGAGTTTTTACCCAGTGCTGACGGAAAAAAACCTACACGATTCACAGATGTAAGGAAAAATGTTCAAACTTACACAATGTAGTTATATGTATACTATTTTAAATGAATATATATTTGGATTTCTACCTCAGTTCGAAGGCAAGACCTCTTTTGGCATGTCTGTCTTTAACTTGGGAAATGCTATTATGGGCAGTGGCATCCTGGGACTGGCCTATGCCATGGCTAACACAGGCATTCTCCTCTTTCTGTAAGTGCAGCTCCAATATTTGTTTATTACATTGTTGTATGTGTTTTTTAAACACTGTTACACCAACTGGTAATGATAATCTTGACAAATGGTATCTTGAAAGTTATCAAAACCTTGATACAATATATTCCCCAAAAGACTAAATAATAAAGGAAAGTCATGTCTTTACATCTCCAAATGAATTATGAATTATTGTTGAAGGTTACATTAAGATTTCAGGTAGAAAAAGAATACAAGCAGAACATAAATAAATATAAAATAGTATGCCTAAACCAAAGTAATATAATAAATACAAATAAGCCCTAATAATAAAGTACATATTAATCAAAAGCTGAGTTAAAAGGTGGGTCTTGAGTCTGCTCTTAAACTAACATTTTGCCATCGTCAGCCCTTGTTCATTGATATTTCTAATACTGTAAAAGTGAGCAAGTGTTAACGATGCAAACATGTGGTTAAGATATCAACAGTTAGTAATGTAGTAGTAGTAGCAATGTTTCAATACTAAAATTTTACTTAATTTTGATGCTAAAGAAATGCCTTTATACTCAATACTGATTCCAATACTGCAGTGATTTATGTGTAATTTTCAACACAAAATATTGTCTCCTGTTTCCTTTATATTATCATGTGATATTGCACTATTTCTGATATAGGCCATTCTAAAACTATTCAGGAATGATCCATCTTTGTCCTATTTGTGATTTTTTTCCCCCACTTGTTTAAATCTCTTTTCAATTTTTAGTATAAATTAGTATTAGTATATACAACCCTAGTATATAGTTATAAAATCTTATTAAGAGGGGAAAAATAAGTTAGCAATGTGTATCATCTATGGAGCACCCTCTTACGTCGAGAAGCAGTAGCATTTGCACTACTACAATGATTTTTGGCACCTTATAACATGCCACGACCTTTGACCCTCTTCTCATGCCCCGATGCAGCCACAGTTACCCCACAAACAAACCCCTGAAAAGGACTGAACCTAAAATAACTGGATCATCTGCGCAGCTCCCCAACATTACCCTGGTTGTTTGGTCACGTAGTCACTGTTGATGTAGCTGCAGTTAGTGAAAGGACAAGACCAGAATAGCAAGGACAGGAAGTAAGATCTATATATTGTGGTTTGTCGGCTTAAAGAGCATGTCTGAGCAGGCTATAAGTAATGACAGTAAAGCGAAGACATTTGAACTGACTAAATATATTTGGCTTCCACTGGTTTGATGTAACTTAATCATGGAGGAGGAGTTGACAAGACATGATGGATTTTGTATGTTGTATAAATATGTACTGTGTGTTGTCTGAACAGCTGACGCCCAAGGACAGTTTGATGCTTATGTCCCATTAACTGTTTTTAAATCTACATATGGTGGTACAGACAGCGGCGGGCTGCTTGTCAGACCAGCCAGTCCCTCTATGTCCTGGAATCAGACCATACGTTTTTGTTTTTTTTTTGGAGCACATTTCCCTTAAAAACACATCTCCTCTTGGAATATTCTTGTATTATTCAGGACTTCTTTTACATATATAATGTCTTTTACCTCAGATACATAAATGTTTAGTGCTTCGCTTGTTGATTCTGCAGAAATCCGTGGCAATTCTTGTACTGCCTCCATGTTTGTTTTGACATGAACAGACCATGTGTTTGTCTGATTGATTCAATTTCCCAAATGCGTCCCTCCATGTTACGCCACATTCAGCATTCAACTTGTCCCTTTTTTGTACAAATTTGACATGGCCACCCTAAAAATGTGTCTGCTGTAGTAGGAGAAGAAGAAGACCTAGATCAAATAAGTTATCATGATTAGTTATGCCTATTGATTAGATGACATCCCTGTTTTGTTCCTCACAGGTTTCTTCTGACCGCTGTAGCTGCCCTGTCTTCGTACTCCATTCACCTGCTGCTCAAGGCCTCAGGGATTGTGGGTAAGCCCCTATGCTATTTGTAAAATGCCATTACAATCATTAGGCCTATCACAGTAACACATGTTGAAGTATGATATATTGTTACAGAAAAGTATCACAAAATACTATAATATTGAAACTTCTGTATACCACTGACACAGTAACCCTAAACCTTTTTCTAAGTGAACCATATTGTAAAAATAAATAGCTCATTTATTCTACTATCATATATTGAAAGGTAAGTCAATATAGTAATTATTGTGACAGGCCTAACAATCATCACATTTAGACCAATTACTGAGCACCAATAACAACTTTACCAGGAATCAGAGCTTATGAACAGCTGGGGTACAGAGCGTTCGGAACTCCAGGAAAAATGGCCGCTGGGATCGCAATCACCCTGCAGAACATTGGAGGTGAGACCACTGTAATAAGGGTCCTTATGTAAGACTATTATAAGACACGTAGAAAGACTTTAGAGAGCTGTAAGCACAAACAGAGTAAATTCACAAGCTCCTACTAAGGATGTTTGTATTGATATAGGTTAGTACAGTTTAAATAAGGTAAATTTCAGTTGTGAAATTTGTAGCTGGTCTTGTTTGACTCATTTTAGAAGTTTAGGCTGTTTTCTTAAAAGGTGTGACTTAACTTTCCTGGTGCATGATCCATTACCTACTACTTGTCTCTATGGAGATGTTATTGCTTCACCTGGAATATTCCATATTATGACATTACGCATACACGCACACATTGCACATATTTATATGGCTCAAAAACATGCATTCTTACTGAGACCAGGGTCGTCTCCCCAGAGATCTGACCTGTAACATGGCCTGTTGGTATCACGTTATTGCCTCCATGAAGATAGATAAGTTTAATGCCATACTGTGAAACATTCTGGACAAAGCATTATCATCTCCAGGGAGACAAGCAGGAAGCATACTCTCCATCCGAACACAGTTACACAGTGCACTTTTAAATCCACATGAATCATGAAATAAATGCCAACTTTCTTTTAATCTGAATTTAGTAAGATAAATTTAAATGTACACACTTCATAACTCTTCTCAAAGCCCGCCACCTGAAATTAAACATCTTGCGTTTGTATAAATAGGTGTTTTTATTGCACAAAAATACAAACATTGAAAAACATGCATTCTTACTTGCCTCTCCATCTTTTCTGTCTTGTCTTTTATTCTACAGCCATGTCCAGCTACCTGTATATTGTGAAATCTGAGCTTCCTCTAGTGATCCAAGCTTTCCTGAAGGCCGACCCCAACTCGGAGTGAGTACTGATATTTTCCACTTGTGACAGGCATATGACGCCGGCTCGTGCTGCCAGGTCAAAGGGGCCCGGTCCAGTCAGAGGGCATTCATTGACTCACAGTGGGGGGTGTGTGATGACAATACTGCTTTGTGATTGGGCAATCCAAACTAGGACATTTTTGGGTATCTGTGTGGAAGTTACGCATATACACGCCTTCGTCATAAATCTCGCATGGTGCCAGGCCTGTGCGCGTCACTATCTACCCGGGACAGGGAGGCCATGCAGGGGCTTAGAGGGATCCCAGCTGCTACCTCAAATCTAAAAACAAACTCTGCTCTCAAACAGGAATGGAAATACAGTCCTGCTGCAGCCAGTGGACGTAAAGCACATCTCAACACTTTATACAATTACCATACGAACAATTATAGACAATATTTGTATTATGATTCCTTTGTTTTGCTATTTTGACCTTTCATGGTGCATTGAAATGGGGAGTTGCTGGCTCAATTCCCAAGCCAACTATTTCTGCATGTCCTCCAAGTGTTTTCTTCCATCATTCAAAAAAAATGTATATAGTTTATAGTAAAATCTACTTGTTTGTCACGGTTTGTAGTCATGATTGAGAAAAAATTGTCCTCTACTTAAGGCCCATAGTTGCTGAGAAAGTCTTGTACATTGGCTACCGCTTCATGCTCATTCATTTAATAATAAGAAGAAGAATGCACAGGCAAACAACATGATTTTTTAAATTCTCATTTGAAGTACTGTTGTCACTTTTACCCAATAATTTCTGATCTTATTTATTTAGTTTTCTCAGGTGCAATATAATGGCCATGTCTCTTTAAATTCAGATATTTTTGTTCAAATCCACTGTACCTAGTAGAAAGGCTTAGCGCTGATTGTGTTCGAAGTATTATGTCTGTAGCCTCATTACAGACAGCAGCAGGTGATGTGGATCTTAGTGAAGCATGAGGCCAGGTTAGACCAGGGCCAGCCTTCACAGCCAAGACACACTGTTCTTTCAGAGGTTACTGTGTGTTAGGCTGAACACAAGCAGAAGCAGCAGGGGACCAAGGATGAGCCATAGGTGCCATAGGGGAAGTTATGAAATCTCTAATAAATAGATTTCTGTTCTTGTGATGCTTTGGCACCATACTGCAAATTGCATAAATAGGTAATTATTAGGTAATAATTTTGCATTATGTGGTATGATGCTGGCACAAAGGACTACTTATAGGTTAGGTGCTGCCAACATTTTTTTAATAACAAGAGGAGTAAAACATAGAAGGTTTGATATAAATATATAATATGAATGATCAGTTTATATAATCAAGAAATTGGAAAGTTACATTTACATATATTATTTAATATGTACATAGCAATTGCATTGGATTTTATACAGAAATCTCTAGAAAAACAAATCTACTATTTTCCAACACTATTTATATATAAGTTTTAATACAAAATTATAAAACAGTTTAGATAGATATGCAGTAAAAATATGCCATATTATTCAGATACACATTTTTCCATTTGTAAAGGTTATAATAAAATGATCTGACGCACACACTTTGATATTGGCGTTACATAGCAGCCATTTTAAGCTCCTCCTTTCTTAGTCCCTGAACTTGGACTGAGTGGCCAAAGGTCTGGCTGGACTCCCAGTGTAAAAGATGACCTACTGACCGGAGTGTGCAGGATTATAACCTCAAATATGTCAAACGCACAGGACAGGACTAGGTCTACTTTCAAGGGAGCCTGCTTCATTGTGTCATCCACAGACAGGAGGGCCTGGCTCAGTCCCCTTTGGTTAAGAATAACAGGCTTAGCGGCTTATACAGGGGATACTGGCTACAAAGAGCTTCTATATGCACAGGGTTTAGGGGAGAGATGTCTTAAATAGCTTGACATTGAGCTCTATAAGCTACTGTGGCTGCCACTTCTGTTTATTGTTCTGTGTCCATTTTAAAAACTGCAAGTTGACATGAGTAACAATATAATTATAATACTATGCAACGTACAATTCATCTTTTTTCATCTGTGAGCCAGGAATCTTGTTGTATTTACTCTCAGTTTTGTGGTTTTGTTTTGGGAGTCTGGTTTGAATCAAAATATAATAATATAATATCTTCAGTTCAGGTCAGTTCAGTCAGTTAGTTTAGTTTATTACAAAATGAAAAAATGTACAGTAAAAAGCAAAGCAAAAACATATAAATCTATAGGCTATATGTAAAACATGACCCCTCCATTGTAAGTTTTAACCAGGATGAAACATAAATAAACCATTGTAAAGGTCTTATTTTCCATTCTTTTTAGCCTGTGTTTGTGTGCTGTCTCTGTGTGTTTAAAATATGGCTCTGTCTAAAGTAAACCTGATTTGTCTCTGCAGTCTGTGGTACTTGAATGGAAACTACTTGGTCATTATGGTGTCGGCCAGTATCATCCTGCCCCTCGCTCTCATGAAGCAGCTCGGTGAGTCTCTCCAACCCTGTGAACCTAAAACCACAACTGAAATGACACACAACTTAAGACATTTCAAGACTTGTGCAAGACCTTTCCACAGATCTGATCTATAACACGTCCCTGGAGATAGATACATTTTATCTCACACTGTGGAACATTTTAGGAAAAGCAATAACATCTCCATGGAGACAACAGGTGGCAGTTACATTGTGCACCTTTAACTTTATAATGAAATAGATTATATTTGATAATTTGGAAAAATCTATAGATCTCAGTACTTGCCGTGCCGATTCACACTCTTCAGTTGGGTCTCTAGTCAACATTAATCTGTGTGTTTGTGTGTTTAGTGACGGTCCATGAGATTTTGGCTGAAGTATGACACTTTTTATTACAGTCTGCCCCAGGGCGACTGTGGCTCTCCAGAATAATGGACTATAAAGTGTATTTAAAGTTCTTTTTTCAGTAAATCCATTGTAATGTTTATAATTCTGTAATGTGTTGTTTTATAGCCTATTTACTGCACAAGACAAGACTGGCATTTCAGACTAAAAATATCAGACTAATTAGTGTGTTTTTCTTCTTCCCACTGGCGGCAGTAACAGTGGGAGTCCAATTAGACCCGTTCGCTCTTACAAAACCTTAATGTTTTTGATTGGGCAGTTCCGGAATCTTTATAAGAAGTAATTAAAGTTGGGAAAAATAACACATTTACAAAGCAGATGTTATGACCAGCCATTGAACGCTTCAAAGTCTGACTAAATATTGTTTCTTGTGATGAAATTTATGTCAAAAGCTGGCACATCTTTATATTATATCAATTTTTAAGCGACTAATTTCATAGCACATTTTGTATAGAAACTAATCACTGAGATGGACACTGGAATGGCCACTAAGATTTTGGTTCAACTCATATTTACAGCATGATTGGTGTTTCCCCTTTGAAAAATGCGTAGTTTAAATTTACTACTAAACATTTAGTGAAAACATTTGGCATTAGGTAGTTAAGTAGTAGTTAAGGAAGTACATTTTGTTAATAGACACCCCCTGAAGCAACAATTAGCTTACAAATGAGGCACATAGCACCCAACGCAGCTTAAACATTAAACATCTCTGCCTACCTAAATAAACTGTAATTTAACCTTTCCTATAACTTTAAAAGAAAAAACAAAATATTTTTTCTTGCACTAATAAAGTGATACACACACTAAGCATAAGTAATAAGGTGTGTGTTTTATAGTGCACTATGTAACTTTTCTGCTTGTCTCCATGTTATGTTAGAGACAAGCGGGCCAAGTTTCAGGTTAGGTTGTGGAAAAGCAATCCCACAGTAATGCACGTTTTTTAATGGATTTTTTTTAGCAATTCAAACATCTGTGAATAAATGCGAGCTAGATCAGTTCAATGCCATACTGTGGAATATTTCAGGCAAAGCAATAACATCTCCATGGAGACGAGCAGAACAATTACATAGTGGGCATTTAATGTTTCTGTCTGTTTAATCAAAATCAAAGCCCTTTTAATCAAAGGGCTTTGCCAAATATTTTTATTGATTAAAACATTTTCACTCGTGCTCACGTCTCTGCTTCTATGCTGTGTTTTTGTTTTGTTTTTGTTCTGTGCAAATCTGTATAAAACTGAACAAATAAAAGAAATTTTTTAAAATCTCACAAATATATTTGAACCTTTCAAAAGACAAAACTGGTCCATGAATGCTATTGTATTAATTTTTTTCCCTCTTTATCAGGTTACCTTGGCTACACCAGTGGATTCTCTCTGAGCTGCATGGTGTTTTTTCTCACTGCTGTAAGTTTGATAGAGCCACATGACATGCTCCTCTGGCATCTTATCTGGACACATACTGTTCACAGACACTTTCCCACTGCACTCTGCTTTCACCGCCCCTGTGTCCAGAACCTATTGTACATAATATCACCCCAGGCAACATACAGCAGGTGTTATGCAATGGACTATGCAAAGGGTTATATCAAATGTGTAGAAACTATACATAAAATTGAGAATTCAAAAGAAAAAGAAGACATACTTGAACAGCATAGACTTCGATCTTCAAATTGTACCTGATTTTTACTGTCTTAAAAATGTGAACATCTTTTTTAAATTTAAACAGTTTGTAGTGGTCCAAGTTATCCCTCACTTACCTTACCTTATGTATTCCTAGCATCCTAATTATTCTCCATGATGAGTTTATAAGCACTTTTCACAGCTCTCAGAGACCAGTGTAGAGTTTGGCTGTGACAGTAAAGCTAACCATATCTAGCATGCTAATGTGCCCCTCCTGATTATCGGACAATAAGTGCTTTCTAATTAGATGCAGACAGTACACAGTGGGCTCATTTTGACCTCAAGGGCTGCTTATACAATATATCTGTACTGGGGCAAGATAAATTTTGCTCAAATATGGACTCATGAAATATGGACTTAACTTGGTTTGTATGTCTCTGTAGGTCATATATAAGAAGTTTCAGATCCCCTGCCCGTTTGAAGAGTTCTCAATAAATGGCACCTCCACTCACTACGCTGTAAATGTCTCAGGCCACGCCCACGGGTACATCAATGGGGCGGTCCCTGCAGAGGATGATGCCCTCTGTACCCCACAAATGTTCACCATGAACTCCCAGGTAAGAACAGCTACAGGTTTTGTCAGCAAGACTCAAATACCTTTACCTGCTATTTATTCTTGTCCATATGCCGTACTGTACATAACCATAGTCACAGATTGGTTAGGTTAGATTCATTTTTATTCTTATTTGTCTTGATTTGTGATTGCGTATTTCTTTTCTCCTGCTGTTCTTGCAACACGGAATTTCCCCATTGTATCACAATACTTATAGGCCTGCTATGGATTGACATAAACCTGCTATCATTGTTGCCAGTGGTACTTGATGAAATGCAGTGGGCAACAAGTTTTGTGAAAGAAGACAAAACTGCAAAGAAAACTGTGATTCCAATGACAACACAATCAGAAAATATTCCAAACTGAATGTGATGTCCAAGGTTATTGCAGGTGTAGATCATATACTTGACCAAAGAGACAGGTTTCTGTGAAATAGGGTCATGTTATTTTTGTGAATGGTTGTCAATAGGACTGCATGCTGAACAGGTGGCCATAATTGTGCTTGAATGGAGCAATTGTTAACACCATTTGTTTACAGACCGCATACACCATCCCTATCTTGGCCTTTGCTTTTGTTTGTCACCCAGAGGTCCTGCCCATCTACACCGAGTTGCGCAAGTGAGTCAACCCTACATGACCATAGCTAGTTCAATGGGGAATATCACTTTGTATCCATTGACTTTATCCTGTGCTTTTAGCCCAACAAAGAAGAAAATGCAGAAAGTGTCCAACATTTCCATCCTTGTCATGTACACAATGTACTTCCTGGCTGCTTTGTTTGGCTACCTGACCTTTTATGGTGAGACAATGGCCTCTGAAGTCAATATTTACAATAGATAATAATAGTTGTTTAATAATCAAAGCTTCTGTTTCTGGATTATGTTGTTTCAAATGTTGGGAGGGGAATGAATAAATAGGTTGCATGGATGTCGAATATTGTTTAAAAGGGACATGTTGGGTAAAAGCAACTTTTATGAGCTTTTAACCCTGTTTAAATAGTCTTCCATCATCATTAGTTTACTCAGAGTTGCATTTTGATTGATTCATGCATATTTCAATAATCCTGCAAGTTTCAGTTCTCCCCAATCCCCTATTTCTGCCCAGCGAGTAATTTTTCAACAGTGAAAACACACAAGTAAAAATCTGCTGCTTAATATTGATTTCCAGTTTTGAACAAGAAGTCAATGGACCAGTTTCTATTATCAAGCCATTTTAGATCAATGTTGCAGTTTACAATTAACAAAATTTAGAAGAATCTACCTATGTTGTTACAGTTTAATACGAAACACTAAAATAGCATGTGTCTTCTTTGATAATGTATTTGAGGTCTAGAAATTGCTTTATTTGCATGGATTTTGCAGAAACATATTATTATTACATAACATAAAAATTACAAAGTGATGGCACAGTACATAAATCATACAATTGTTCCAAATTAGTTGTGTATCTGAATCCTCGAGTAGTACTGGCTTTGGTCATACTATGTAAAGCAGTATTGACTACCTCTGTTTGAGTAATATGCTCTGAAATTGCAGTAAATTAGCTTGATTGCAATTATGGGTGTTTCTCTCTCCCTTATACTGTCGACCAACTCTAAAACAGCTTACTAATCCACCTGGTGGTGATTTGGTGTTACTACATTTTGATCTGAATACGTCATGATATTTCAGGCAATGTGGAGCCTGAGCTGCTGCACACGTACAGCCGCATTGACCCCTATGACACCCTGATCCTGTGTGTGCGAGTGGCCGTCCTCACTGCAGTCACTCTCACTGTCCCCATTGTGCTGTTCCCTGTAAGTCCAGACTTTGGGTTTTATTCATTGAATTTTGATTAGGTACACAGAAATTCTATGTATCTTATTAACTAAACAAACAGCCAATTCCTGACTGGGTTTATCATAACACTATGCAAATAAACATGTGGCCACAATGAAGTCCTTAGTTACGCTGCGATGGTATACTGTTTCTGTAACCACCACTGATGTCTGATGACTATCTTTGGATAATTGGTTAATAATAATAATAAAAATAAAAATAATGCATTCAATTTATATAGTGGCTTTTGGACACTCAAAGACGCTTTACAGTGCATTATTCATTCACTCCACACTCGGTTGTGGTAAGCTGCTACTGTAGCCACACCTGCCCTGGGGCAGACTGACAGAAGCTAGGCTGCCAGTCTGTGCCACATTCATACTAAAAAACACAAAATATTTTCAATTAGCCACCAAGTGTTACTAATAATAAAATATGAACTTGAAGTGTTATTTCAGGCAATAACACTTTATCTAGATTTATGTATTTCATAAACTGTTCAATGTCAAGAAAAATTGAATCAAAATTGTGACTAAACCAGGAACTAACATGGACTATACCAGGACTAGAACAGGACCAAGCCCACATCGGATACAAACTGGGCTCAAACCAGGACCAAAAGTGAACGCACCCTTCAATTCTGAACTAAGCCCTTTGTAACTATTCAAAAGTTCTAATCTAAAATAATAGTACGAAGTTTAAAGCATGTCTTTATGTCTATCCCACATAGGTGCGCAGAGCCATTCAGCAGATGGTTTTCCCCACTAAGTCTTTTAACTGGATCCGCCACATCGGCATTGCTGTGGTCCTGCTCACACTTATCAACATGCTCGTCATCTTTGCGCCTAACATCCTGGGCATCTTTGGAGTCATTGGTAAGTTTCAGACACAAATTTAAGCCCTGCATTTTTGTTACAGTTTTGATAAATATGAGTAGTCTATATTGACCTGAATTCCCAAGAGAAGATAATGAATAAACTAATTTGCCTTCCTTTTAACAGACTTTTGAAATTTGAGTCTTTTTTTCTAATTGTTATTTTTTTTGTCTATAAATGTATTTTATTTCACCACTATTCCTAAAGGACCTCTTGTTCAGCATGGCATGTCCACACTATAGGTTACATTGGGATATTGCTGTATATAGGTGACTTATTTTGTTGCCATTGGCTAACTGGACCCTCTTGTTGACTTGCTCAGTCTAACTGCTTTCATTCTGCCACTTTCTGACCTCAAATATCAAACTGAAAACTGGAAAACGTGACCAGTATTTACTCATGCACACAGTGAGGGCTCAGAGTCAATATTATTGTCACTTGTCGTCCTCAAAATGGAGTATACATTGAAAAGTTCAAAGGTCAAAGATGAAAGGACAGGAAAACTAAGGCCACGGACACTGCTTTGGTGGTCATATGGAACAAACAAATATTCCCCATTATGCTGTATTATAGATATTACTTTAGGTTAAACTAGGAAATGAATCTGTTCTATAGTTAAATTATACTATCAAATAAGACTTAAAATCCTTTTAATCATAACTTACATAAAGCTTTGCAAGTTATAAAACATTTGTATATTGACAGTGGGAAAAAAAATTGCAAAGGTTACAATTATTTAAGTAATATGTTATCCTCTATACAATCATAATAGGTCACAATCAATCCTTCATCACATTGCAAACAACAAAATACCCATATAAATGCCCACATAAAACCTACTAACCTGGCATTTTTAGACCTTTACAGACTTTCAGAAAAACATGTGATTCTTGTTTTAGTTAATAAGTTCAACTTTTTAATCTCTGTAATATTAATGAACGAAGAGTTAATGCTCATGGACAGTTTCAATGGAATACAGGTCATATGTAAATCAAAAATATAACCAATGCATTGCTTGATTATTACAGGTTGGTTTATCAGATCGTAAATAATCTTGCGTTTGTCTTTCAGGTGCCACTTCTGCCCCATGTCTGATTTTCATCTTCCCCGCTGTGTTCTACATCCGCATCGTGCCTAGAGACAAAGAACCAATGACCTCTGTCCCAAAGATACTGGTGAGGCTGTCTACTGTTTACAAACTGATTATTTTGACAGTTTTATCTTAGTTTTAGTTCTTAGTTTCTGGACTAAATGAGTTTTTAGTTGGCGGGTATATTTATATCAATGACCAACCAAAATGTGTTATAAATCTGTTCAAAAATTGTATTTACTATTTATCATGTTCTGCTGCATTTTTTCATAATCTTAGTCCCCATTAATTACTTTTCATTGTTTTTCTTTTTTCTTTTCTTTTATCTTTATTTATACAGGGGAACCCAGTGAGAGCACTTGGACTTTCTTTTTCATGGGTGCCCTGTTCAAAATACAATACAAACAAAAAACAAACAAAACAAAGTATAAGTCCATATAAGTCACAAGTCCATATAAAACATTAAAAAAAGTTTGTTACCAGATTATTAAATTGCGAATTGGCACCGAAGTATCCTATTTTGCTTTTCCTTAAAATGTATTCCATTTTTGTGAGGCAAAACAGCTAAAAGCCCTCTTTTCCATCCCAGTTCTGGCGTAGCTAGTCCTTAGCCTTATACAGTCACTTTCCATCAGCAAAACTCCATTGAGAAAATAAAACCAATGAAGAAATGTGTCAACAATTAACATTAACATTATTTATATATTGAAATACTAGTAACTTAAGTTGCTTACATGATACCCGTATACTTGATAATTAGCACCTTACTTACTTGATGCCAGATTTTTAAAGCAGCATATACAAAAAAATCTTATCCAATGTCTAAAAATAGCTACTGTAAACTGAATAATGTAATAACATTACATTATTCATAATAATAATAATAATATCTCTGTAATTACAATCAAATTACTTACCTCTGTCTCTCTCCTCTGCAGGCTGCATGTTTTGCTGCTCTGGGTGTATCTTTCATGGTGATGAGTTTGAGTTTCATTATTATCGACTGGACAACAGGGACCAGTCGTGCTGCTGGCGGACACTAGCCTCAACTGCTCTTCTACTACTTCAACTACCACTACTACTATAACATCTACTACTACTTCTACTTCTACAGTAACACACATATGACAACAAACAGGTATTGTGGAGGGAGTACTATGACCTTAAGGGGAACATACTAAAAGCACAGTTCAGTTTTGTCCATCAGACTGTTTCTGAATGTAGTACACATATCAAATTAATACAGATTTCCCATTTTAAATATTGCAATCATTATAAAATGGATCGAAGAACAGGGTCTAAAGGTGCATGTCACTGAGATAATATGACCTTTTCTTATTTTTGTTCACATAAATAACTGCAGCTGGTACTGTACAAAAACATTATTAAAGACACATGAGCATACTGTATATTTACCAAATATTTTATCATGACACGCACAAATGGCCTTCAAAAACCTGTATTTCGAAATGCTTTAAGACAGGAATCAATCTAATCGCCTTTTGATATAAAGTTATATTCACAGAAACACTAGTGCCTTTTCAAAATAAGACACAAACACTTATTTATTCAGAAAGTACTTCTGTTTTTAATCACAGATAAACTATATTTAACTCTGCTTTTGATGAAATTTCACAAAATATATATTTACTTCATTACAATATAGTGTTTTAAGCTTTATCTCTCTTTCTGGGTTAAAGGTCCAGCATGTAAACTTATCTGGTGGGGATCCTACCACCTGTTCGTCTCCATGGTTATTTTTGTCACAAATGTTCCACAGTATAGCATTTAACACATCACCTCTCCTCAGATCTGATATGTAATTTGTCGTGGTTGTCACCTACTTGACTCCATGGAGATTGAACAAAGCAGCTAATAACATCTCCATAGAGACAAGACGGTGCAGACCTTCCACCACAAAAGTTACATAGTCCTTTAAATATGAATATTCTGGATGAGTAAATTTTTTTCTTAAAGGTGTTATGTATTTATTCCTGCGTATAGATTAGGTGCACATTCTCAACATTAACCCAAGAAATACTACTTTCTTACCTTGTATGCACCGATTATGCATTTCTACAAAAGTAATTTTACTGTCCCACAATATAATAATATAATCTATGTGACTGCCATTACGACCTCACTGTAAACGCAGTGCAAACCTTCACCAAATGTTTTTTTTTTTTTTTCAGAGCAAATCAATTGTTTGTCTTTTTCTTGTAAAACAGTGCATTTGTGTATTTACTTATTTGAATATGTTTGTATATTTCATTAGAAAGATCCAAGTATAGAACATTATGCAGTTAATTTGAGCTTTGTTGTGGTAGCTGGCTAGGCTGATCATAATGATTTAGAAAAATAAACCTGCTGGTGGGAGTGGTTACATTTATGATGATAACTGGGGTGGTCTGGAGTACAGTATTTGAGTTTTTTTGCTTGTGTCCTGTATCTAGGCCTGGTCTTACTGCTTTGCATGCTGCTTCCCTGTCTGAAGCCAGTTTAGTGAACCACGCTCAAATGCACTCATCCGTTAATATGCAAATGTTATAGTAGTTTGTTGACAGTTGTATTGCATTGGTCTTGAAGTCTTCATTCTAGTCCTATGTTGTGATATTTTATCACTTTTTTATTGTGCATATGTACAAAGAATATGTCCTATAAACCAAAAATGTTAAATGGAGGGTGAGAATTTAAGTTGGGCAAGTGTCATTTTGGCTGACTTTACATACAAGAAATATAGGATAGCTGTTCAGTGGGTTATGACACTTAACAAACTTTTCTCCAATCATGTTTTTATTAGATTTGGAAAGTAAGTCCAATGTTTAAAATCTTTAAAATCACACTGGGACTAATTTGCTGTGGAGAAGAAAAATCTGTGCCAAAGGGTTATGCTAGTACAATATCAATGTATTAATTTTAAATTACATAAAACTTTTAGCTAACTCTATGGTTTGAAGGGGCACTAACTAACTTTACTGGTGGATGGTCCGCCTCTTGCTTGTTACATGGATATGTCATTGCTTCGACTGAAATATGTGCTCTACAGTATGGCATTTGTATATTTGTCTGGAACTTGTATATCTTGCTTTTATTCAATTACAGTTGTTTTCATTGTTGGAATCACCTGCTGCCATACTGTAGACTTTTCCAGGCAAAACAATTACATCTCCATGGAAAATACATTTTGGACCCTACACCAAAAAATGTCACCTTTAATTTAAATTGGCAAATGCATACACAGGCCTGTGTTTGTTGCTGTTATACTGCACTATTGGTAGACCATGCATCATTTATGGAGTCTCAGGCAATTTCCAGAATAGCTTTCCCTGCGGTATTTTCTATCACTTCAGCTATCCTTATAGAAAGAACTTTATACAAACAGCTTAGTTAGCAGAATGTCACTTGCGTTCCTTAGATTCTCACTCCTCGTTATGAGTCAAAGCTGCTTGGACCTAAATGTAGGGTGACCAGATTTTCAAAATTAAAAACTGGGACTCAACATTGTCCATTCTCAACACACTTGTGGGTCAGTATATCATCTGATTCTGTCGGTATATTTTTTTGCCTTATGCACATTTTCAAGCATGGTTTTCTCTATTTTAGCTAAACAAATTACAATATGTACTGTTTACAGGTATCAAATTGGTCATAAATAAGGACACCTGGGACATTTCCTGAATAACACTGGGACAAATCACTGGTTTTGGATAAATATACTGGGACATGGGACACAGGGCTCAAAACTAGGAATTCCCCGGGTAAATAGGGATGTCTGGTCACCCTATCTAAATGGCTTCTCAAAAACCTCTGTGTATAAAGAAAATCATTATTTATGAATTACTGTTTATGTTATGTAGTTTTTGATCAAAGTGTTTCTATATGGATAAGTTATCAACCGGAATAGTGTCCCTTGCTTTTTATGGTTCTTGTAGTAACATTAAGTTCTTGTTTTGACATGTTTAAGTGAAGAAGTGGAATTCACTGGAGGAGATCATGCCAAAATAACAACTCACTACCTGCTGCCTGCTTAAAATGCTGCTAACTTTGCAACAGTTTTAATGCAACCAGTATAGTCCAAATTTTGAATAATCGTGGACACTGTGTATAATGTGAATAGAAATAGGTTGTGAATCTCATAAAATGTTGCGCAGATATAAGGATTCATGACAGCGGCGGTCTCGAACGGGACTCCTAATCAGAAAATACAATTGTACGAGCATAAGTTAGGATTAATATCAATATTAAAACAATGCCAATATAAATATATACAAATAAACAATAAAAATGCTGTTTGTACTATTAAATGTATGTATTAGTACTAATATTAGTAACCCTTTCTTATTGAACTTTATTTCCTATCATTTTGGGACGTGTTGCTCCCATTTTTATTTATTATTATTATAATATTATTATTTTTAACTACAATAGATTGTAGTTCAAATAAAATAAATGATCAGTGCTTATATATGGTTTATGAAAATATTGTATTTTACTGAAAGATTTGCAAATAATTATTTTTATTTTACATTTTATTCAGTGCCCAAACCAGTTCAGAAATAGTTTTGTATATGGCTGTTGTGAAGAGCATATAGACATTAAATACGAATGGCATTGCGGTTGTTGTAATGTGATGATTTTAAATGTATACATGTAAACCTTTTATATTTGTAATGCATATTCACTGTAGCTTATTGTAAAGTGTAAATAGCAGGGACATATTTTAGTTTGACAATAAATAATTGTAGATGTTTTTATTTCTTGTGTCTCTTGTAATATATCTTCAATTCAATGAGCTGGCAGAGTGCATTTTATCTGTCAAGGCCGCAGTCTGTTTACAGAAACACACAGAAACCTCGAAATGAGGTCACAGCGGCCCTCCCTAGCGTCCTTGTTTTGTCAACGCTCAAGACAGACAGCGCATTAAACAGTTTTATATTCAACTACCCAAAAATAACATACATATAGGCGTTTTGAATGTTATTGGTTTGAATGACAATATAGGAGAGATGATCTATTCTACAAGTTATATATAGCCCCCTGAGTCTCTCATTTAACTTAAATTGTTTTGGTTCAAACCCCTGATAAATGGACAGGGGACTATAGCACCAGGATGAGAAACCAATCAGATACTAATCAATGCTCTAACAAACATAAAAACTAAATACTGAATCCTAAAAAAATCACGTAAACAGTACAAAATTTTAACTTTCCTGGACAATTTTAGAATGATCTTGATCTTTATATCATTGTGGATTGAAAATTGAGTTTTAATATCGTGACAACACTGCTAGCTCTAATGTGTTAATACTTACACTGTTACATTATATTATCTAGTTGTTGTGACCATGTGCACACACAGTAGAGTTTGTTTAAGAAAGTATAAGTATGGATAGGAGTTCATTTTCTGTGAGACCCCAAAAGAGAAGAGTCAAAAGTTAAAAAAGGTCATATTTTATTGACTACATTTATTTATTTATTTGTTTGTTTGTTTGTTTATGTTGACTACATTAAACTGTATCAATAATGTTAGAATCAAGAATTGATTGATTGATTGATTTGGCCTGGATGCAGTTGCAGGTGGCAAAATTGCTTGGATACCAAAGTAGGATAGACTATTTAATACTGTTGTTGAAAGAGAAAATGGATTAATCTATAAAATAAATCATATTGGAAGTGGTATGGCTCAGGTCCTCGTAGTAATGATAGTGCGTAAAGGGTGCGTAATTTGCTAATGGATATGCTTCTTCTCACCAGCTTCAGAAAGACCATCTATCATTGTAAGCATTTTCTATTCCAGTGATACCCAACAGTGCATACAACACCTCAATATGTCCAGGCGAGGGCGCTGTTCCCCTTTCTATTCCCTCGGCCTAATTACGTGCCAAGGTATTTCATTAACAAGTGACACATTGACACGTCGGCTATTGTGGCTGTAGAACGCACTGCATTCCCGTGAAAACCCCACGTCCTCCTGTCCCTACCCCGGACTGTTATCATGGACATTGTGTTCTAAATTCACTCCTCTTCCTCCTCTCTCTCTCTGCCCGCGTGTGAAGAGTGGACAGAGGAAACAACCATGACGGTGGTGGCACAGCGCCCACTGCAGTCTGCACGCTACACCACCACGCTTCTACTCAAAATCACGCCTCACTTCGCTTCCTTTCTAATTGGTTCCAAGCTGGATACGGTGTCAACGCTCACCTGCGCTAATTGGGGATATATCGCGACAGTTTCAGCCCGCGTTACGCCCCTGGCTCGTTGGTGTTTGGCCGTGGACTTTCTGCACATCTTTGAACATTAAAATGAGCGAAAAGTGGAGATGTTTTGCTAATTAAAAAGGAAGACTTCAGCGTAAACCGGGGCAGGCCGTGGCAAGTGAAGTGTGTGTGTTGAGCAGTGAGCATTGGCATTTTGACGGAGTGTGAATGGATGCAAGACGCACGCATAGCAGAGCCGAAATGGACCAGAAGTACTAGCGAGCAAATAGCACCAAAACCACCCCAAATGAAACGTCGTTTTTAGCAGCGAGTTTTGAACAGGAAGACTTGACTTTTTCTCGTGAACTCGTGAAAGAAAATCGTTTATTTCACTCAGCTGCAAAAGGAAAAAGGGAAGCTGCCTACGTTTTGTATTCTGTGGGCATTTCGCTGTGGTGTGGTGGCAGTTCGGGAGAAAGACCCAGTAGCCCCGAAGCGTCGAATTTGTTGCGTTTGGAGGAGCCATGGGTTGCACGGTGAGCGCAGAAGATAAGGCCGCCGCGGAGAGGTCCAAAATGATTGACAAAAATCTCCGGGAGGACGGCGAGAAGGCGGCTAGGGAGGTCAAGTTGCTGCTTTTAGGTAGGTACCCCGAGTGTTGTATTATGTTGAACTCAAATGCTTGTGTGTGGGTTTCTCCATTACTGTGGGAAGGACATGTTTTTGCACGTACATGAATGTGGTCCAAAACACTGAAGCCTGCAAGTTTGGAGTAGGCTTTACCATCACTGGCTTATGGATTTAGTTGGTACTATCTTGGCCCCACCTTGTCCTCCCTGAATAGTCACATGGTACAGAATATTGGTCAACATAACCCAGAGTGGCTGTCCATTTGAATAGCCTACCTCTACTCTGTTTCTGCATCCCTGTGTTAGTGATAGTTGTCATAACTAGATTCGTAAATACTTTGAAGCAGGAAGGATGTCTGAAAATATCAAGATGGCATTTGAGTGAAGAAAAATGCAATAATGTTGCCCAGAATTGCACTGCCAGTCACTCACTGGCAACACAGCAATGCAGGCACACAAGCCATCACAAACATGTTCTGGTTTATCTTTGACTACACCAAACAATTTAGTGGGTTTTGGCTTCCTGTTTATAGGCGATGTTTTGATGACTTTTGAGAATTGAAAATATCTGGTATTTTGCTGACTGAGCTAATTTCTCATCTCTCTCTCAAACCTATGGACAGATCTCCTGTATTGTTACATTATGTGCTATCTGTTATATTGCTTAACTTCACAGGCCAATATGTTAACTGAGTATTTGGCATTGTATACTCAACCAACTCAAAAGGTGGTGCAGTGTTTAACTGGTGGGACAGGTGCCCAATATGTTGAGGTTAATGGTTTTTATACTTGCACTTCAGCTCAGAGAAAGAATATTATAAAGAGGTTTCTTAGTTGTGAGTCGCCATAATCATGTAACCTTTGTGGAATTATCATATTGATGTGACATTTTTGGTTTTCCCCCCTGGCTTGGGGTAATGTAATAATGTTTTTTTTTTCCTCACACAATTTTTTTATTTTACTTTTTCTCAAGATTGAAGGCCTTAATGTATGTTTGTAATTTCACAAACATAATCGAGGTGGTGCCATTTAACACAAAAAAACGTCAGATCTATTCCTCAAAACGAAGTCTGAACTCTGCTCCAAACCACATGTTTTTACTGACATTGATTAGCTGTATACATGTCAGATAATGCCCCAAGCTGATCAATGACGATCTGAAACGATTAGACGATTAAACGATTTATACAATCTGATTTCTATTTAAATTTGATTTATTGCTCGCTTGGGACAGACGAAGAATACACTATCGTATCTCATTATGTTGAATGCCATAGTTGGTCATATTAACTGCAGTTCAGGTGGAGCTCATGTCGAAGCTATAATTAATCTCCCTGCATGTCTGACCTAAAACATGCTTGTAATTTGCATTATTAATCAGTTATCACACAAAAAAAATATTTTGGTTGCACTTTGAGATTTATTTAAATGCATTTTAATTACTTGAAGGAAAAATACTGTGATTGAAGCCTTCTAGGTGGAGTATATTTACAATATACTGATACAAACCCCAAATTGTTGCCTACATTGTAGTTGTAATAATGATGATACATTGGTCTTATATAGCACCAGATGCTCAAAATTACTTTACAATTTCATGCATTATTCATTCACTCCACACTCAGTGGTGGTAAGCTACTGTTCCACAGCTGCCGTGGGGTAGACTGATGGAAGTGAAGCTGCCAATCTGCACCATTGGCTCCGACCAACACACACACACACCATTCATACTAGGCAATGTAGGTGAAGTGCCTTGCCTAAGACACAACAATCACTGATGCCCCACTGTGGCACCTGGTTTTCCCAGTGGTCTCCCATCCAAGTCCTAACCGGGCCCAGCCCTGCTTTGCTTCTGAGATCTGAGCAGATCAGGCTTTGAGAAGGAGGTTTGTTCTTTGTTATAAAACATCTTTCGGCATGTGTTTTAGAGTTTGTATCACAGATAACGATTAGCAATTATTAAAGAGTCAGCAATTATTTTAATGGCCGACTAGGTACGATTATGCTAATCAGTCGCTGCAGCCCTAGCTAACACACTTGTCCATATACTCAGTCCGATATCATCTTGTCAACATGCTGCTCTGCTCCACAGTCAGGGCTCCTGCTGTTGGCTGTGTGCCCAGAAAGCTTGATTCACACACAGTATTAAACCAGGCCTAAACATTAACACTCTTACACTTCTGCTCTCCCTGCAAACTCAGCACAGCAGGGCAAGCGGCGGCTAGAAAAACAAACTGTTGTTCTTGGACACTCGGAGCGTACTGGACAAGTGTGTTATTAAAAGGCTTTTTCACATGAGGAAAACTACCACTTTAAGAAGAGGCTGTGTTCTCTCTGCATCTGCCCCTTTTCTCACACTCCTATTCCCCACTACTTTCTCTTATCTTAACTGTATTTTTCTACTGCTTTTTGTATTTGAATCATAATAGTGTTTATTTAAGGGGTCGCATAATACACCACATACTTATTTGTATTTCCTATTATTGTATTTGTTGTATTCTTTATAGACCATGCAATCGCAGAAAGGTCATTATTATACACTGTGAAAATCTGCCTTGTATAGAGTCTGTAGTTAGTCTCTGGGGAAATCCACGTTTGCACCAGATTTAGTTCTGGTTCGCTTTGGTTAAGTTTAGGATTAGGCTGCTCAATTATGGAAATAATACTAATTGAAATCTCGATTATTCAATTGACTATTATCACTTGGAGTAGGGTTGCCAAAAGTATAGAAAATCAGATACTAATTGATACCAAAACTAGTATCAAAACGTGATACTCATTTGAGCAGGTATCGATACTAAAAGTAGAAAACTAGAAGTCACATTGACAGGGCAGAAATGAACCTATACCCTGAAGTATAAGACCACATAGACTAGTATACGCCCATGGACCACTATGGGACCTACCTGATCAACTGAGGAATTACACAGATATAAGGCCACATTAGAATTAGAGAAGAGTTAATGTTGAAAATAGCATTCTATTGTCTAAAGAGTGTTTTTTTTTTTGGTTTTTTTTATCATTATCATGGTATCAGGATTGGTGTTGAAAATCTTGTCTTTTCCTTAGTACCGGAGTCGAGTTTGAAAGTTTAGTATCGTGACAACACTATTAGAGAGAAGGTGGGGTATCAGTGCACCTAAAATGAAGAGCACATTGGAGAGTTAATGTGAATCACCTCTATTATTATTATTATTATTATTATTACACTATTTTTGTATTTGATTCCAGCAATAAGTGGAATATTGGAATTGGAATTTTATTAATTGCACAGCCCTACTGTAAGGAAATTGTTTTGTTTTGTTTTTTGTATGGCTTTCTTTAGCTAGTGGTAATAGCTAGTGAATTTTGTGGTTTCATCATGCATAAATCAGTATTTTTATTTGCTTACAACCTGGACACCCAGGCATGTACTGTTTAATTTCACCTACCTAATGGGGAATCTTTTGTATGTGCCTTAAAACTGGGCCTGCAATAACTAATCGGATTAAGTGTAACTAATTGAATGTTGAAATTGCTTATCTTGTATAATTGTTATCTGCTCTAGAAACTCTCTCTGGGAAAGGCGTCTTAATCCCCAGGGCATAGAGACGTAATCAAACCAAAATGACACGAAAAGACTGTATTTTCATTTTTGGTAAATATAGAATTTTTAAAAATACCATTTATTTTTAAATCAATCCCTAGCTTTTCATACCATCTGTATTGCAAGTCACAGCTGTATTTAGGATCTAACTTGCATACAAACTCAACAGTCGAAGTAAATAGTGCTCACGGTGATGGGGTGGGATAGAGGGGTATTTCCTGCTGGGACAAGCCCCTAATGGCTCGGGGGGGTCGGAGCTAAGTGCTGTGTTGTCATGTGGGACTCTATATCTGCTGGTGAAGACCTACAATCAGACTGACAGGTACTTTTGTGGCTCTCAAACTGACTTATTCATCAACCGAGGATGAATGCAGATAATGAATGTGTTTATTTTTAGTGCCATATAAATGAAACTGGTGTGCCCTTGTCTCGTGTGAACAGTTAGTTGCCAGATGTCAGTGCAATGCTTGGGATGACATTGTGATAATAGTTGGACAAGTTATTGTTGAAGGGGGGAGATGTATTGAATAATTTATAATATTGCAATTAGTTTTGAATGAATACAATTTGAATATTGATTAAGCAGTGTAATCTTTCATTTCTTGTCAGTATCGACCACTCCACATGAGTTTAAAATCCTTAGTTGATTTCAAGGACACCGATACATATTTTGTTGTCTTAAGTTTGTTATTTCAAGGTACACAACAAATAGCCACCCACTTTAGCTACATGACCCCGCAAAAGCTACAAGTTGTTGAAGACATTAAGATCATTTAGTTCAGCCAGGAATATGGTACCTTACTATACATTACTTATTTCATGCATGTTTTTTTTTTATGGGGAAATGGGGAGACCTTTTAAAACTTGACACCTAGTTTGGATTTTTTGCTCAAACAAAATAAAAGTCAATGTAATCATCTAATTTTGGCTCCAGTTGTAAAGCATTAAACCATTCAAAAGAGCCTTAGAGTTGTTGTCATTTTTATAGAACTGAAGACATATTCACTACAGATAAAATGCTGGTTGTTTTGGAAAATACAGGCTTGTTAAAGATGAGACGAAATTATGATTCATGATTGAAATGGCCGTGTTTGTCAGTGTAGCTTATGTGGGCAGTGAAATGCATTTCCTATCGTGTTATACTGGGATGACCCTATGTACACAACACACGCCAAATCATTGTATAATTATTTTTGCCTTGAATCAGATATAATAAGACAGAAATTCTTTTAGTTTAAATGTGTGTAAATTGGGTCTTATTTTAGCTTTAGGTAAACTTATTTTTACATACTGAAATGGCTCAAGAATCGCTCAAGCACTCTTGCTGTTTGTACAAAAATTAGTTGCATAAATGTGTGACGCAAGTATGAGTCTTTACTCTTACAGCGTCACGTATATAGATGCTTGAATGTTAAAGTATTATCTTGTGGAAATGGTTTGGGTGTGTTACTTTTTAGATGTTCAGGAAGTGGAAGGAGGAAGCCGTTTGATTCGTGTGTCAAGTCCTTAACTGCAAAACCATGTGAGCCGCTAACACGCCCACATGCAGAAACAATACTGGCTGATTGCTAAATGTAGGTTGAGGTTTCTAAGAAGCGCGGCAATAATTTTCACGCAGTCTTTTTATCATGTACATCTGCTCTGTATTAATTTCTAACGGTATATTTTATTACATAAGTGGCATCAGTTTCATCTGCGTATTTAAGGTACAGTCTCTGATTGGACCAGCCTACACTTGTCTTGCACACAACTTCCACTGTTCTTTCCATAGACAGCTATAAGCTCCTAAACTTGTAGACCAAGAATGCCCCACTAGCGCTGCAGTTTTGGGGATGCTCTGACCCGGTTGTTCAGTTGAGTACTTGTCAAACTTGTCAAAACTGCCAAGTAAGGAAATATTTGGCTTTCTGAGTACCATCAGATCCAAACCTGGACTTTGTCAGGCCTAAATTATGGCTAAATCTGGTTTAAAATGAGACTAAAGAAGGTCCAAAATGAAACTAAACCACTGATACGGTAGTTGCGCACAATGATTATTAACCCAAAGTACACAAATATTGGTAGATCTAAATAAGATGTAGACCACAGTTTGAGAAAGACTGCACTACACCATGTTTACTTGATGTCGAACACACCCTTTCCAGTATAGACCCATGAATGGAAATGAATACGTTGTCACTGGTCATAGGGGTGGGCCAATATGTTCCTGTTACAATTTTTAGACCATAGATCAATTTACATTTTTATCACAATTTTATGTGGACACAATAATTTGATAATGTTTTACTAAAACAATCTGCTTTTTCTGAGAATTCACTCTTAACTGAGATTGGTTAACTCCACCTGTCGTTCCCTCAGAGTCATACAGAGGCTGACCAATAGGAGTGTCGATCAGATCACTACTTAATTTGAATTGTCATATCACCGAGCACTAACTGGTCAGAATGCTTGATTGCTTTATTAAATTATGCTGCTTCTCAATGTTTAAAAAGATATTTGGCTTTTGTGAATTACACACCAGCGCAATTATTATAGTAGTTTAGTATAATTGTTTTAGCCTCTCAAGAATTTCCATCATTTTGTTACTTGAGGTGCAAAGTTATTAGTGTAGTTATTCATAGTAGCAATGATAAACATTTCAAAACATTGTCTTATTGACTGATTGAACTATGTGGTCTATACCAGTAATTCTCAACCCTTTAGTACAACCTCTAGATGTAACTGATGAAAAAGAGACAAGACAAAAATAAAATAGGACTAGGGTCTAATCAAAATGGGAATGATCAATTTTACATCATAACTCAACCAGGACTAACAGGAACCTAAACCGTCCAATGAAACTAAACACTGGCAGTGAGATCCCTACTGCTCTTTGAGAACCACTGGCCTATACTCTAAATTATACTGCATATCAGGTTTGGTCTATATTGGCTCTTTAAACCTTCCTCCAAACCTTTGAATCCTAATTAGCTGTCTCTGGATCTTGTCTGTAATGCTGGCCTGTGCTTCTTGATCGTAATAATAGCCTTGTACAGACGTGATTCATCTCATGACACAAAATGACCACTGGCCACAAGCTCAGGGAGCCTATACTTGTGTGTCATTAGTCATGTCTCGGGCCAGTGCCACCAAATCCTTTATAAACACATGTATTTCTGCTGAACAAGCACACTGCAATAGCAACAACAGCTAATATTGTATAGATTTATATTTGGTGCCTTTCCCAAGCTATGGATACAACCAGTGGAGCATGTTCCATTGGCTTATGTTGCACTTTTAAATCTTATCAAATTTTTATTTAGTTAGAAAAAATATTTAATGTTTGATTTCTCATAACAACCCCTGGGTTATTCCTGGGTTTGCTTGCATGGTTTAGTCCTGGATTGGTGTTGGTTTAATCCTGTTTTAGTTTAGGTGGATTTTAAGTAGAAGTGGAGCTGTTATTTAGAAAAACTGATAATAATGCAGTCGTCAATATTTACAAGTACACTGATGATCAAAAGCATTAAAAAACGCGGAAACTGAACAGAAAGTGAAATTTGCTGGGCTTGTAATCTTCCAAAAAAAAAACTGTAGGGTAAAAATTAAATGTGATTGCCTTTGTTGAGATTCAAGTCTCGTACAAAATGTGAATGGACACTGTTTTAACATTGCTGACGGGTTGCCAAAATTTTAATGCAAGTGCTAATCAGTGTTGATGCTCCTCCTTGCAAGTTTCTCTGTCTTGTCAAATTGTCTTATTCATCTAGATTTAGTGATGCCATTCTCAGGTTGACTGTGGATTATATGCCAGTGTCAGTCGTTATGTCCATATAAGGCTGGGCGTCGAGCGGTTTTGTAAAGGTTTCCTGAACGCTGCAGAATGGTGGTTGGCGACTTCCTGTACGTGTTTGTGGAAGTGAGAATGCCTTGAGATTGTTTTGCAGAAGCACATCACATGCACAACGTGTCTTCCCCCTTTACCATGAGCAGCACCTAACAACATGAGACTTGAGCCCAGACATGAGATCATTTAAGACAGGGACGCAATAAAGTAACATTTTTGTGTTGTGATTACTGTGAAGAAAAACGCCACAATTTTACAGTTATTCGCCACTGTCCTACTTTCTGAATGATAGAATGATAGTGAAGTTATTGTGACATAAGCCGCCAAATGCAAAATCCCTTTTATATGTAGGTTTCTTTTTGGGAGTAAAGATGCTTGAACTGAAATGACCTATTTTTGCTTCTAAAATTGTTAGTTACAATTAATTATATTTGAGTTTATATCGTGACCTGTGTTCATCCCTAGTGTAAGCACATTCAAACTTTCAAACTAGTTTATTTTTGTACAGACTTAATTCAAAACCCAATTGATGTGATTAGGAACATTTGTAGGCATAAGTCCATTAGAAGTGTACACACACTAGGAGATCTTGCATTGTGTAATAAGTTCCCCTTCACTACATGTTGAGGCTTGAGACAGCCCACAGATATCTTCCGCACAAACATCACCATGGTATTCATATAATGTGATTCTGCGGTCTTACTGGTTTCATGCTGTATAAATACACACACAAAATGTACTATATTCACTTATGTGTTCCAGCAACTATTAGGCAGGCGTTACTGGAACAGATGTATTACTCTTAGGGCAATATTGACAAATGAATATCTTGCTGTGGATAATCAGAATATATATTGGCAATCCATAAGAAATGTCTTAAAATGTATTGAGGTTTGAGCAGGCAAATCACAACAATGCAGAGATATCACTTTCTACCCTTATTTGGAAGATCACAACTTATGTTTATTAAATTTTATTTGTAATGTGTCCCAGATAGTGTTTATTATAACTAGGCCTGTCAATATTTATCATGTTTATCATTTTATTTGCACTACTAGGAACATTTTGTTTATTTTTGGCTATATGATGAGATTTAAGCTGTAAAAGGTTAAATTAATTACATCTGTAATGACTCAGAAGTTAACTAAGTACTGAAGTGTTTCATTCTGCTATTTATTTATTTATTGCAGCTCATGATTTTTAACAATATTGTTAAAATTTGGAATAGTTTTTGTGGTTTAAATCTGCTTTTGGGTTATTGTGGCATAAATGAGTTCCATTGTTATCGTTTATCGTCTATATTTACTTCAGTGATATATCGAACCTCAAAATATGTTCTCGTGACAGGCCTAATTATAACTAATGTACCCAATTCCAAAATTTAGCATTTCTTAAATTCAAAACAACATTCATAGTATTGATTATTTGATATATTTCCTAATTACTGGAGATACAGAGATAATCGGTCTTATCTTAGTCATTCCACATACTGTTCATTTCATGTCTTTAGTAGCAAGTTGTATCTGTTTTCAATAAGTAATCAGTTATTATCACTTCCAATTTTTCCTTGAATTGGTTTCAGACAGTCCTATACTATATACAATATACAAGCGCACCACCAAGTTAAGCCCAACACTTTGATGCACCTTAACCCCCACCTTCTGTTGGTTCTTGAAAAAAGGATTCCCCTGGAGGCAATTGTCAGTTATCTCAAAGTTATTATGTAATGGTGTGGTACTATGATATATTTATCTGAAAACACCCCAATAGTGCAGGATACATTGTGTTTAGAAAGTATTTTGACAGTCTTTATCCAGGGTTAGATGCAGATGACTTAGTCCTCTCCCCCACATTTTTCACTTCCTAATCCTATTTCTATTATCTACCCATACATTATTCAGGGTGCTATCTTTAATCTCATTTCTATTCGCGAAAGATTTTCAGAGGAATGTGAACCTGGAGCTCGGAGGTGAGGTGTCGCAGACTGGTTCAGAAAAAGTGTAAAGACATCAAGTGCTTAAGCCTTTATCGTTGGACTGCCCTAAGAGGAAATATTAATCATAAGGTAGATGAGAGCTAAAATATTATTACTTTTCTGGTACTTTAGACAGTTGAAGTGTCCTTAGACGGTTCTTCATTTTTACTCTTCACATTTATTTTTGCAGCTATGTGTTGGTTGAATTAGTTTTACTCTTGTAGAACAGGGACGAATGTCATGAGGGAAATCAATCATCAGGGATTTTTTGAACATGTATTTTGTCCTTCACCGGCCTGATAATTGTTTCTATACACAAAGATACAATTGGGAGTTCTTAAAGTCCTGAACTAGAGCTTATGGCCCAGAAGTAGAAATAAATAGTGAAATGGTGGTCATTCTATGTTCTTTTACGACACTTTACGATTGTAAACAATGGGTCTGTCGCGATAATTACTATATCGACTTATTGTTCAATATATGAAGGCTGGAACAATATATTTTGGGCCTCAATATTTATCATGAGTACTTTTTCTTTGCAACGGTGGGGAGATTTGAGGTATTTTTGTTGTAATGCAATAAGATATGAGCTGTGGAGGGGTGAATTAGTCCCTTTTATGGCTTGCAGCTAATGTCTTTTAATGAAATTTAATTTAATTCTATTTTGGTTTACTAGGATTATCTTGCCTTATTTAAATCTTAATTTGTGGCATAAAGTAGTTTCAATATTATCGTTTATCGTGATATATTGTGCTTCAAAATGTGCTATTTGGACAGGTCTTGTAAACAGTGTTGTAAATTTGAAATTGCAGGTAGGAGGTGTGTAGTACTTGATGCATACTTGGAGACAAATCCAAAAGCCAGTTACTTTGCCCTATGAAACTAACATATTTTTAAATTAGTCAAATTTAAAGCACTGTGTTAAACTTAAAAAGGATCACTACTCTGCAATAATTGGAAGATATCACAAAAACAATACTTGGGTTTGTGAAAATAAATGCAAGCTAAGTTGGTTCTACTTTTGAATATAAAAGACTGGGTGTGCTGATGAGATCTTGTCTGATGATTCAAACCTTTCCTTAAGAATGAACTCCAGTACTTGTTCTTGATGGGATTTGATGAAGCAATTATCCAACTCTAATAACTTGTCCAGAGGAGTGTGCATGCTCCGTTTGAGAGACTGGACTTCAGAGATAATGATCCTCATGTCTGGGCACGGTGCATCAAGAGGAGGCTGTATGCACCAATATTCAAGGTGACTCCCCGATACTTCAGGCCCACCACAGGTCTGTAACACAACTATAAAGGTGGATCTGGTTATTGCCCGTCAGAAGACAAACTGCACACAATACAATGTCACAAAAGTATAGCTTTCCTGGTCCTATAACCCAAGACATGAACTTGGATCATCATTTTCTATAGCCTATAGTGCACAATATTGATGTCATATTTATGCATATAGTTTTATATGGCCTTTTAGAATAATTTAATGCTTTACTAGCTGCTCAAAGTGCTGAAGTCATTATTCATTCACTTCATACTTGGTGGTCAGTTACTATAGCCACAATTGTTCTGGGGTAGACTGATGGAAGTGAGGAGTCAAATTGGCTATCGCACTAAATACGTAGGCAAGGTGGGTCATCATTGTGTTCTTGCTCAAGAACACAATGATGTTATGCACTGGTTCAAGCAGAAATTGAATTCTCCAACCTTTTGGGTTGGTGGGCGAATGCTCAAATTATTGAGCTACTTCTGCTTCTGAGAGTTCACACTTTGTTCCACCTGCCACTCACTCTGAGCTGGACACAGGCTGAGAAATGGAGGAGGTGGGAAAAAGGTAGATCGCATATGTGTGTTTTACCAAATAACTGAATTAAACAGAAATTTACTGAATCTCAATGTGGATGCTCATCACAGGGTCCTATTGCAGTTTAAAACTGTTTACTGAACCGGTGCAATGGTTAATTATTCTCTTTAAATTCTTGACGTTTTACAATCCAAAATGTTCCATGGAACCTAAACAAGATGGTAACCTTGGCAATGAAAAATAACCAGATACTTTTCCTCTCATTGTTAATATCAATGTATTTTTCTGCTCCAAAATCACTGTATGAATACTTAGGAAATGCACTGTGTACAGTATGCATTAACAATAAAGCCAATGAAATGTGAACTAACATGGCGAGAAACAGATTAGCACTAATGCAAATACCAATACTTCTGACACGGCTGGGTCAATCTGATTAATGCTCTCACTGAGTTAAGTCATTATGTAATGTGCCCAGAAGTGGCAGTAGCAGCAGCAGCAGCAGCAGCAGCAGGGTAATATCTAATGCACGATGGAGGCCTGCACAATTATACTCTTTTTCCAACAACTTTTTAACACACATTGTCTGAGCACTCAACCCTCAAATGCACGACAAAACAGGATTATTCAAACATGCATCAATCAACCAATTCAATCACATGAGTCTGGGGCAGCTTAGAAAAATGACTGGTGATAAATATTACATAATTTTCCTATATCAGACCAGTACAGATGTTAAATAGCATTTTTAGACATTTCTCAGTATTCTGACAGTAATGATTGAGCAGATGTGACCTCAATATTTGTGCTTCTTCAGGGCATCCTACGGTTTATCCCGCGTGTCTGCGATTTTCAGTTTTCTGTCACTTCTTATCACCATCGACAACACTTAATTTGTGTCATACCAAAAACATGTTGGTGGAACTGTTTATTTCTACCAAATCTTCAACACAAGCTTGAGTGCAAGATGTTTTGGGACACCATGTTCTATTTGCAGTTTCTGTCAAAGCATAATTATAGGCTTAATTAAAATGTTAATGTCAAGATCTGTTCAGATGCCCCCTCACCTCTCTCCAAATTTTCCAGGTTGGTAACATAATACAAAAATAATTATTTGTAACCCCTTGTTTGTAGCGTTATTGCATATTTCTCTATCTGAAGTGGAGTAACTTATATGTTCAGTACTTAATTAAGCTTTGTGCTTTATATGTTTTCATTTGATTTGGCAAGCCAAATTCCTGTGTTAGTTTTCCTTTAAAAGAGAGGCTTTATCATTGAATAAATGTCTTGAGATTGTGCCCTGTCGACTAAATGGACAAGTTGAGCTCTAAGTGATCATCCACTCACCAGTCAATATTGATGCACTCTCATTCTGACATGTCATTAATCTATTGCAGTTCTATAGTGAATGCAGTATAAGAGAGAGTGGTATTCCATCTGTATATTCAGATGCAGTATCTGTCCATTTACAATGTAGTATTAGAAAATGATAGAACCTGAATGTTGTGCCTTCCTGTTAATGTAGTGATAAGAATGTATTTTATCTGCATAGTTCTTTTATGGGCTCTGAAAGACTCATTACATTGCATTATTCATTCACTCCACACCTGATGGTGGGAAGCTACTATTGTAGCCACAGCTGCACTGGAATAGACTGACAAGGCACTGAATCTGCGCCATCAACCCCTTTTAAATAATCACTCACTCACACGCCACATTCATACTAGCCAAGGTGGGTTAAATGTCTAGCCTATGGACACAACAACAGTGTGCAGTAGAGCCTCTGCAGCCCTACTGTTTCACCTGGTATGGCGGAATGGCCGGTCTACTGAGTAAATTACTCTGATAAACTCTCTATTTTAGTTATACTCTTAATCAATGACCTTGAAATAAAGCAAAGAAATATTTCACAAAATCACTTATTTTGTTTTATTCGGCCTTTCCTGAATACCCCTCAAAGAGCCACTGTTGCTGCCTGCTGGAATAAAGGCTTGCTCCAACTTTTCTACAATTTTAAATGCAGAAAACATGAATTACTACTCTGCATTTTTTGTGTAATTTATAAACTTGAACATGCTTACGATCCATTCAGAAAGGCAATTGTAGCCTACCTGAATGACCAAATGAATCTACTAATCTCTCCATTTTATCCTTTTTTTCTAACCAGCCCTGTGCGACCTTGCTGCGTGGTACAAGCCTTCAGTGAATGGACCATAATTGTTTCTAGCCCACTCAAATGTTTGAACGTGTTGATGTTTGTTAGTATGGTTTTTGGCAGTGCCGTAGCCATGGTAACGCTCATCTGGATGAGGCGTTTCAGGTCAGCATTTTGTTTTGTTTTTTTTGGAGCTGCACATGGGCATGTTTTTCCTGTAGGAAGTTGATCATCAGGAAGTCATTAGGAAAAATGCTTTGGTTTGGCCCATGTCACATCCTCCATCTTACAGTAGATCTACTCCTGACAACATATTTTACAGTTTAACAGTGTAAATGCACTTGTTTTAACACAAACTTTCATGTGTGAACTGTATAGTATCCTAATATTTACTATTTTTACTTTATTCAGCAATTCTTCTTGTCAATTCTTTACCTCACTCTCCCAACCCCCAATGCAAATTTCTAGTTTTCAACAAAAACCTGGTTACTTTAGTTCAGTTTTTCCACATTGTGTTGATTCTATTCAACTAATTGTTCAACCTTTTTTCTATAATAGGCCAAGAGAGAATCTATAGTGTTTTGTGTGTGGAGGAGGCTAACTGGTATTGATCAACTGATTGTGCCACCTTAAAATACTAAACCACCTATAGAGCTGATATTGATCTCTAAAGTGCACTATGCAACTTTTCTGGTAGGGGGCTGCTGGTCTCTATGGAGATGTTATTGCTTTGCTTGAAATTGAGGGCGCGGGCCGGGACCATGCACAGGGTTTAATGCAGTAGTTTGGGGAAATCATATGAATGAAATAAAACAATGACCAGCTGCGTAAATATGTTCACTGAATACAATCTTTTCAGTTTTGACCATTTTCTGTAGTTAGTAGTTCTGTAGCCCTACTGAAATGCTACTGAAATAAAACTAGTACTTTTACTAGTATTCTTCATGTATACTTTTTACTTTACGCAATTCCAAATTTGGCAGCAGCAATTGAGAGTATTTTTAGCTAGGTAAGTGTAATTTTCTGTGTACTTTAGTACAGATTTCATTACTCTTTCCACTACTGCCTGTGTGAACTTAAGCTGACATGCTGTACTGTAAAATGTATATGAGCAGAAATGGGGAGGAGGTGGAGGAAGTGCAGCTCTGCAAACAGCAGCTGTGGCAGTTTGGATCTGAGATGTCTGTCTACAGAGATAGGATTTACCCATCTGTGAAACTAGTGTGTTTAATGCTAGGACTTTGTACTTCTTTGCAATGCTATTGACTCATGTAATGGGCTAAAAAGAGAGGAGTTTGTTTTTGTGATCCTGGTTTACTGTTTGAAAATGGAAGAACAACCATGTATGTGTAATTATGTTATCTTTTATATAATTGTGATGGTTGGAATTGCAGTCAAAATAAATTCACAAAAGCTGCAGCTTTAGGTAATAGAATGTCATGCAATCGACAGAATGTCCAGTTTAAACCTTTACAAAATGAATTTTCACAAGAAAACATAAATTGCAAGTATAACTGCAATTGCAATTAGATGAATATCTATCCGAAAAAACATTTTCAGATAGTTCCACCAGCAATCTGACCAAAACTGAAGAAGCCGCTTGGATGAGCAGTAAAACGTCTTCACTCAAAAACCTTTTTATCCAGTTGACAGAATTGAATTTTTCTTTTGCTATGGATCATATCTGATTATACAGACAAAAAAAATGTAAATTTGGTTGAGATTGAAATCCAGTTCTGATGTACCTTGTGCTTTGGCCAGGTTTACTTCATCTAAAAATATGCACTTGTTTTAACAATCAACAAAGTTACAGCAACATCCATTAAACGTTAGTACATGTTTGGCAATACATCTTTTTTTGTCAATATCCTTCTACTTTTCCCATTCTCTAAAAAGCTGGTGTACGTCTCGTGTTGACAGGAGAAATCGATAAGTCGTCTAATTAGTGTAATTAATAGGGTCTGTAGTAGCCGAGTGGGTATTGATCGTCTGCTACAGCAACAGTTTGTTGTGTTTTGATTTGTGACACATGCTACGTGCTGTCTGAGTCTGTCCTTACACATGTCCCATACAGTTAAAGGAGTGATTGATTTTCATAAAATGGCACCAAGTGTTTTTTTTAATGGATTGGTTATATAGCAACTATAGGTAAACTAACAGAAACAATAATCAGGGCCGTTACAATACAACAAGCTAAAACGTGCACGTCTTGGTTGAGGTGCAGGTGAAGTATTGCTCATGTTTCACTGTAAAATGAAACACAACATGCATATTACAGTGCAAGTTTGTTTGTTTTTTTTTGTTGTTTTTTTTGTTTTTTTTCATCAAGCTTCTGGGCAGTTTTCTTATACAGATATATATGGATACTTAATATTGTAGTTTTGCAATGCATGTTTTATTTACATTTTTTTACCAGGCCGAACATAAAAAGTTAAATAAAACGAACCTTAATTTACGATGATGTTCTGTAGACGATGTATCACCTACCTCTATTAAGCAGGTGTATTTGCATATTCTGCAGTACCTTGAATCCCAAATTTGTGAAGTATAGGTTCTCAATTGTCTTATTTAAATACATGGGCTCAGTTGCTTGGGAGGAGAACCAAAAGATTATCTACCATTTTTAAAGGGTCTCTCAAATATTTTAATTGGTTGGCAGGAGTATTTTTGGTTTTAGTTTTATCTTTGTAGGGATTATTAGATCAGTGTCACAGACTAAATTTTCAGGTATTTCCTAATCCTCCCCTGTCTTCAACTTTTTTCACCAGCCACTCCTTTGGGATTAGACTGGTTTTAAAGGAACTGTCCTATTTGAAAGTGCAAATATTCAAATGACATGGCATAACACATTTAGTATAGCATTGGTTTGGGCATTTACAGGTTTACCCCAATATAGAGGCGCAAAAAGTATCTACATTTTCTAGAGCCAAGATCATACTTTTGATTTGATCCCAGTTCACCTTTTCAGTAGAGATTGACCAATATGGGTTTTTTCATAGCCAATGTCAATACAGATAGAATCCAGAGCAACCGATGGCAGATAAGCTCTGCCAATATTTTTGGGCCGATATGTAGGGCTAATTTGGATTATTTTCCTCAAATTATGTCATTTAAATTTACTACAAACTCACCCACCCTTTTTACCACAAACCTTTAAGAGAGTCACATTTTCTGCAATTATTGCTTTATGTGCTGGAGATTTAAGGCCGATAGATTCTTCTAAGAGTTGACACTTTACTGCGATTGGTTAAATCCACCTGTCACTCAGAGCATGAAAGAGGTTGACCAATAGCAGCAATGGAATGGAAAAAGTGTATGTGCAAAAAAGCTACATTGAACTGAGATGCTCTGAATCATCAGCATGATAATATCACCGCCCTATTTCTACTCATGCTTCACTATTAAACTATTCTTATCCCTGAGATAATATATAATTATTTTAATGCTTATAGTTTTTGTAGTTCTAGCAATGTCAAATACTTCTACTTTTTTAAGAGTACCGTTCTCAATTTCTTTAAGCCTAATCGGATACTTCTAATCTTTTGCTAATATTTTTTTCCTAGCTTTGATCCATGAGAGCAGAGCAAATGTGGGCTCTACACGGCATTTACTTGAAGCATGTAACGATCGTATTACATGTGCTGCAAGAACATTGACTTGCATTTCTGCAGCAGTAGTAGGAGGAGGAGGAGGAGGAGGAGGGAATATTGGGATGCTTGTGATAAAGAAGCACAGCACTGCATCAATGGCAGTCTACTATCATTGGATATATGTACACATATTATAATGCATAATGACTGAAGTCAAGTGATTATAAAGCTGAAGAAAGCGTTTTAAAATCAGTCAGGGTATGATTATCTACCTTGCTCGTGCATGTACCTTTGCTTGTTCTAGCTGTGGGCCACCTAAAACCTGCACAATTAGCCAGGCACTGTACAGTGCCTAGATTCCCACAGCTAATGGTTGCCCACTGCCTCTGCCAGGTGGCCCCAGTGTCATTGAAGAGGACTTGTCCTAAGGGGGGAGATGACATACTGTGTACCCCCAACTGCAATGGGCAGTTTGTCACAGATCTGACCTGATCCTATCACAAATATTTGTCTCTCTCATTCATTCAGTAGAAGCAATACCCCAAACATGCATTTACTGTAAGTGGGGTCACCTCTCCCCAGAAGGGAAACTTGCATGAGGTGGACCTTCCACCAGAAAAGGTACAGTATGCTTAAAAAAATAGTGAAGTACTAAGTGTACAATATTTCCAGTACAATATAAACCAATATAACTAGTAATTTCTTTCTTTCCAAAATATTGAAATGATGATTGATCATTGATGATTTGATTTCATTTTTAGAATCTTAAGTTCTGCATTTTTCTCTCGCTCAGTTTTCATGACTTGCTGCTGGTTGAAAAGTGCTGAGCTCAGCATTGCCTCTAAAAATCAGCTTATGATGTGCCACATAATGTCTCCACAGGGAAAATAGAGAATTGATTTTCAGTGGCTTTAAGATGGGCCGCGTCTGTTTGAAATGCATGCGCTGTTATGTGGATGTATGGTATAGCCTGTGGTCAGATGAGTCTAGAGTCTATAGGAGCGGTTTAACATGCTCGTAGTATGCACCATCTCTCTGCAGAGCTGCACTGTGAGCCTGCTGCTCCCACTGAGGGCACTGACCTAGTTTTCCACTCAAGGCAATGCTACATCCAGCTTTCATGTTCTTCCATTGATTCTAACCTTTTGTTAAATGAAGATATTATTGTTGCAGGCTTGGTTGAACAAGGCTTGGTTGAAGGGCTACTGCTGGTTTGCACACAGATATTTTTCCCAAATCATTCAGCCCTACCATCATCTAATTGCAATTTTTCTGACAAGTTTTGCAGTTGCGGTTGGATTTGCGATTTGTTTTCATAATGGGAATCTGTTCAGAGTTCACATTTTAAACACATTTGTCTAGAATTGACAAAAATACTAAAATATAAAATGACACACTAATACAAGAATCACATTGCAGAACATGTTTGTACAGATCTAAACTAGAGAGCTAGCAGGTTTTATTCAAAATAAGACAAGATATTTTGTTGTTGGGGGAAATCATGATACTTAAAGAACGACAACAGCCTTTGTGATTTGCTCATTGCGATTTAGATTTGATTGTGATTAATCTTGCAGCCCTAGATGTTGATCAAACTCTTAACCTCATATTATTCACATACCACAAGCTGAAGCACTGAGAGAAATAATTCATGCACATTGTCGATAAATGAGCAGGGCAAGTGTCATTTTCAGACATGGAAATAATAGCCCTTTATTACCAGCACTGTGTGCTACTACGACCTATGTTTACATGAGACCCGAGTAGTATTGATCTTCAAAACCCTATATTTTCACCCTGCTCTAAAGCCATCCATTAATGGTTTATGTTGACCTACTATCGAATGTGTGCTTTATAGTATTTGGGTTCAAGGACAGTGCAAACATGACTTCAATAATTTAACTAGAATCCTTATGACTGTTTCAGTTGTTTTCCTTTTTAATGAAATCTGTACCATGTGTGAAGGAGTATCCTGCAAATTTGTTATACATTTAATCAGCTCTTTTTGCTGCCTTTTTAAATAGTTTTTATTATAAACAATATACTTGACTTTGTTTATATCAGAATGGTTCTTTTGTAGATAATACATATTTGATATAATGCCAAGATATATTGCTTTAGTTAAATTTTCTTGTTTCTTTCTTGCATTTTTCTGTATAAAAGCAGACATAGCCCCACAGCTGTCCTGTTTAAAAATCTATTAACTATATGTGTTCTTATATCTATGGAATTCCTACACTTCTTCAATCTTTTCTCAAACTATTGGCTTAAAATAACTGAATAAGATGTCAGTATTTCCGCTTGGTGTCTCCCAGTGGAGTTTAACCTTTTAAATTGTTTTGTTTTGTGAGAGGTTGTGACCCGGGACTGTGTGAGGTGCAGAGGGAGGGGAGGGGGAGGGGTGCAGAGGGAAGAGGAGGGGTGTCACAGCTGGCACGGTGACTCACCCTCACACTTTCTCCCTCACTTTCTCCCTCACTCACTCACAATGGGAGATTATTGATGCTTGTGTATGCCCGGATCTGTGCAATTTCTTACGCAGGCAATTTCACACCACAGAGAAGTGAGAATCACAGTAAGGTTACAAGCAGGAAGTAAAATGGATGTTGTTGTTTTTTTCAATTATTGATAGTATGGGTCAGGGATGCGCAATATTCACAAAAAAATTGATTATTCTGATGAAATTATGACAATCCAGAAATGAGCAAAACATGCCTTTAAATGGATTGGTTGAAGTTCAAGTGTTGTACAGTGTTTTGGTTTTTTTTTTTTGAAAGATTGCAAGTTTGCTTTTTTTTTTTTTTTTTTAACCATTCATCCATTCCTTTGCAGCCTTTTTAAATGTGTTTTTATTCTAGACAATATGCACAATATTCTAATTTTGTACATCTTCAAAACAACAATTGCAGTGTGATCTATTATCTGTTTAAATAGACATTTCTGATGCACTGTGAACAAACTGACTCATTCAGAGACTAGTGCAGTTTAGAAAATATTGGCGCTGAATATGTGCATTTTACAGGCCAATATTAATGTTAAAAAAACTAACTCATCATTATTGCCACATTATTGATATTCGCACAATATACTATTCATCCCCAACTCACAGATCATGCAGCGAATGAACTGAAACCAAATGAAACTTTGCATTTTCTTAATTGGTTTCAGCAGACAGTGCCAATTATCTCCATGTAATACAAAATAATCTAAAGGACCACTGTGCACTCAGCACATGTACCTGTAAAGTGAGAAATCCAGTTGGACGACTTAATCCATGTGATCACAGTCCAGCTAAGCCCTGTATGTAAACGTAGTGAGTGACTGAGCCGTCTCCTTCACACTGTGTTGTCTATGGTGCCTGTCTGAACTTGCTACATAACTCACCTTAAGTCAACTGCGGTGATACTGGTTTGACTTTCTCTGAATTCGTGGTTGTTTTGGAGCTTTTGAGAACACCCTGTTACAAAAAGCTAAATGTGCCAGTGCGGACAGTCAGAGGCAGCTTGGTGGCTGAGTGGCTAGCACTCGCGCTTCACAGCAAGAAGGTCCAAGGTTCGATCCTCGTGGGCCTTTCTGTGTGGAGATTGCATGTTCTCCCCTTGTCTGGGCGGGTTTCCTCCAGGCACTCTGGTTTCCTCTATCAACCCAAAACATGGCAACAAGATCACGGAGATTGGTCCCCGGTCCCACCGACTGCTCATGATGAGGTGCTCCAGTGGCACTGAAGAATGGGTCAAATGCAGAGGACAAATTTC
>KN484102.1:164868-177609 GCA_000787095.1 Periophthalmodon schlosseri
GTTGTGATGACTTAAAATGGTTACGGCCAGTAAGAGAGGTTACATAAAGGTCTGCTTTTAGATTTTCCAATACAAGCACAAAATGAGAACAATGAATGCAGTATAATGAAGCCGCAATTGTGTAGTGGAGGTGCATGTATAATAGGCAGATTTACCAATGTTATTCTTATTCTTCTGTTAACTTATTCTGTATACAGTAAAATATCTTCACTTTTGTGAATAGTTGAGGGTTTTTTGTAGATTGCCATAATATTGTGTGAATAGTCATTGAGGTAATGTATCTATGTAATGTGCTAAGACTTGCCTGTTAATGTTGGTACCACACAAAATTTCAAATTAATCACAAAAGTAACCTGGCCAGCAAGATGATTTTTCAACAATTTGTGAATTCACAAACTCACGATAGTCCTTCTGGTCCAGCTCCCGCTGTTTTGATTGCTTGGTTACCCATTGGTTCACACCAATCACACTTTTCCCGATTGCTTTCAGCGAGAGCCACCCCAAACTGATGTGTATAACAGAATGCTACACACATCAACCTGGCGTTAGGTAGCCACAGGTTAGCCAGGTTACCACAAAAGTATTAGTCAAATTGTAAAAGAAAAATATAATTACTTTTTGTCCAGTTGACAGAATTGGAGTGAGTTATTGAGTTATTTCACTCGAATAACTTTTTGCTATACTTTGTGTTTTATTTTTGGTTTACAATGGATCATACCTGGACAACTGAGGGATTACAGACGTTACTCGACATTCTAATTTTGCAGATCCTAAACAAACCCTGTACTAAGAACACGTCTAGCTTGGTCCTTCTTGACATTTCTTTGCTGATAGTTGACATCAGAGGTAATAATACTTCCTACAATAGAAGCATGTGCAGACTTAAATGGACAATGCCACCACAGTATGTTGAGTGTTGGTGTATCTGGGTGCCGTATTGATGGTAAATAAACTTCCTGAAGGTAAAAAGGTTGGGAACCACTATAGAGTATAATGTGTCCTCAGTATCACAGTTATAATATTACAACTGCCACGTTTTCCAAATCCAAATCCACCAAACTGTTCTTTTAAAGTCTACCACAGGAACATTTCAGGGTATTCTGATTGGACATGGCCACACTCTTGTATTTCTTGTGTACCGTGCAGCAGATTTCCAGTGCAGTCTTGATAATGGGCCAGTCTAGTGCCCTTGTCTCTACAGGACATGTGACAACCCTTATAGATCTTCACCCTGGTTAGACACTTCTCTCCTCCTTTCTCTTCTTTCCCTTCACCACCTCCCCTCTCTTTCGCTTCCCTCTCATTCCATATGTCTCCCGCCTCTTCCTAACCTCTCTCCTCCCCTCTCACCCTTCTCTTGTTGTCTCTCCCCCTCTTTCTATATACCTCTTACTTTTTCATCTCTCCTTTTCCCTTTCTTCTTTTTCTTCTGACATTTTCTTTCCTCCTTTTCTATGCATGTCTTTCCTAATTCTTACTACTCTCTATTCCCTCCTTGTCACCTTTTCTCCTCTATATTTCTCTCAGTATCTCTTTCCTTCCTCTCTCATCTTCCTGTCCACCTTTTATACTCTCCCCTCCCCCTCTCTCCACCTTTTCTCCTCTTTTGTCTCACCTCTCTTTCCCACTGCCTCCTCCCCCTTTTCACCTCTCTCTCTCCCCCTCTTCTTTCCGTCCCTCATTCCTCACCACCCCCTCACCTCTCATTCCCCCTCCTCTCACCTCTTTCATCTCTCCTCTCTCCCACTCCTTCCTCACCTCTCACCTCTCTCTCCCTCTTCTCTCCCTTTCTCCTTCTCACATACCCCCCCACCCCACCCCTTCTCTGGACCCTTTCTCCTCTCTCCCCTCCCTCTCTCTCCATCTTTTCTCCTTTCTTTCATCCCACTCTGTGCTCTCCTCATTCCTCTCTCTCACCTCTCTTCCCTCTCCCCCGTTCGTGTGTGGATGTGATGGGCTTTGACAGGACGAGGACATCTCTCCACAGCTCAGCCCCCGTCCCCTCCCCCCTCTCTGCCGTGGGACAGGTTAATGCTTAGAGACAGGGCTGTGAGACAAGGGGGTCAAATAGTGGGACAGGTGCAGAGCAGAGTGCTATAGACCCCCAGACTAAAAAGAAGAAATTGCTGGAGGTCAAGATTAAGAATACCAAAGTCTCAAAATTTCTAGCTTTCTATCTGCCCTGGCACTTATGCACTTATAGCTTAATTATTAAACATAATCTCTCTATTTTTAATTCAGGACTTGGAGACGATTCAGTTTTGGCCTAAAATAATCAGGCTGTTCAACTGTCAAACACATTTTTGAGTAAATTATTAAAAGGTACTGCTCAATGTTTGTTGTCCTGGCGTCACCTCTTACACGTTAGCTTACCATTTAAAACAAAAAGATTAACTACAAAATGACAAACACAAAATTTTAATTCTAACTGTAAAAACTGTAATGTGTTTTGTTTATGCAATCAGTTTTCTTTGTATTTTGTTCACTTTCAAAATCCTTGAGCAGGCAGGTTTTGAATGGTGTTTAAGTATTTTGTTGCCACCTTGGAAAGCAAAATATAAATGTTTTCTTCTCTTCCACAGGTGCAGGAGAGTCTGGGAAAAGCACCATTGTCAAGCAGATGAAGTAAGTGCTCAGTATTCTCAAACCCTTTTGCCCACCCACTCCTCCTATTGGTCAGTCTTCTTCATCACAGTGAAGTGTAAACTTTTTAGAAGATGCAGATAGTTGTATTTACCTAATAAAGACAGCATATTTAGTAAACATGAATTGTGATAAAAATGAAATCATGACCAAGGCTTGTGAAATGCATCTTTTGACATATGGCCTACCCCTATTAAAACCTTTATTTTCTGCTCCTGTCCTGAACACTGGTATCCATGGGTTTCCGAATGATGTAAAATTAGGACCTTTGCCAAAGTGATAAATGGTTTAAAACTAAATATATCTCACAATACTCACAATATTGCATATAGCAGGAATCTGAAACCCATGATTATGAGGCTCATTGTAAAAGCGTTAAATAGGGTTCTACCTTGGTACACAAAAAAATATACTATTCTTTTTATAACCAATACCTAATCAATTTATATGCTATTGCCCTATATACTTTACCTGACCAGCCAGAACCACATGTGCTAACAAAAAAGATGTCTTCATGACCCATGCTACAAATTAGCAGCTGTGGTTGTCCCAAGTTAGGACAGTGTTTTTCACCCTCTATGGTCCGGTTCCAGATCCTTCTGGATTTGAACAGAATGTAGAAGGGACTGGCTGGTCAGGCAACTATTTACTGTACAATTCACAACACTTCACATAATATTTGTTTTAACTAGTAACTAGGGGAAATATATAACCTTATACTGTTACATGTCGAACTTAATAGAATCCATGGTTCTGATTACATGAACATAAGTGAAATACATTAGCCGTATCTCCCAAAGTTGTAGTAAAAATTTGGTGAGGTGGATTGTAAAGTAATGTTCCTTTTTGTGTCTGCACCGATGAGAAGAGACACACACAGAACTACAGGGCTTAATTATTCACATTCCTCTGGGCAAGCCAGGCGTTCAATTCATTTTTTATGAAGATGGAAAATAGTGTTTTTCATTATTTTCTGTTGCGTACACATATATCAAGTTGCGACACAGAACCACTTGCAAAACATTGACAGTGCATTATATTACATAACACTATTTTGTCATTAGCATTTCCTCCCATTTATAACCAGTGAGACTATTTTGCAGTTAACTATTATTTTTGTGTCATTTGAATATTCAATTGTCTGTTCACATGAGCTAACTAATTCAACTCTCCGTAAAGTGTTAATGGAATACAATTTTTATTATCATAAATTATTAAAAAATGGAGAAGGGAAGGATGAAGCAGTAACTGAGCATTGGGATAGTTTTGTGCATGTTTGCAACTGTCTAAATGTATGTTTCTATTTTAATTTCTTAAATATTACACCTCACTGTTTTCATTTTGTGTTTTGTTTTGGTTTTGTTCACTAAATATTAAAACTTAATAGATATTTGATAAAAAACAAATGTGAACAGATGGAGATTGTCTAAAAATGTTTCCTCTGATTAGGTTAGTTTAGTATATTTGCCATTTGTAGTTAAAAACCACACTGCAAAAAAACTCAAAGTGTGCCCTGAAACATGCGTAAAAAGCATCATAAACAAACAATAGATACATTACACAACACTGACGTATCAAGAAACATGTTGACACTGTTAAATAAACATTTTCACTTTGAGTTTTATTGACTGCATAAAAGCAGTAAAAATAGCAATAGGCTGTAGATTTTGGAGCTTGTCTGGATTTGCCCTGTCTGCACTTCCTCCTTTGAGCCTCATGAAATCTGCATAGATCTGGAGACAGGAAACACACTTGTGATTGCACATTAGCGACACTTAGCTGACTCACCCCCCGCTTCATGTAGTGATACTGCACAGGCATTGAAAAACACTGAAAGCCATGAAGGATACAGAGGCAGAGAACAATGGGCATTAACCAGTGCTGCATCAAACTGCTGCCTCCAGACACCGGGATAGTGGAAACACAGCACTTTTCACAACAAAGGCTGCTGCCGTAGACTTGTTTTGATCTGAGACCATTTCAACATCGACAATTTACTTTATTTGCTCTAGTAGAGATTCAATACTACGCCTCTGGTCAACTGATTCAGTGCTGAGTAAATGCACTAGTTTACATTATTCATAAGAAAATATGTATTTTGCAACTCTGCACAAATTGGCTGTGTTAATGAGTTTAGTTTGTGTTTAAAGAGCATCTGTGCGTAGATTATAAGGTTGAGTCAGGTTGAGTTAGGGCATCCTCTGTAACAAATCTAAATTGAAAAATTAGATGTAGAGTTGGACAAACATTATTGATCCACAAGGGAAATTACTTGAACACAGTAGCTCACACATTACCATATAATAACAAAATGATAATACAGTTCAAATAATCAAGGTGGCAAAAATGGCACAATACTTGTCTCAAATAAGGCGCAATATACACATTTGTATGAAAAGAAAGATATCAGGCACTCACTTGGTTACAAAATATTTAAAAAGCCTTTATTTTAAGAGGGCAGAATACATTAAAAAACTTCTTAAGGCTGTGTTTAAATTTGTATATGTACAAGTAGAATCAAATAAAATGAATATGAGGGGTAAGGAGAAACAGTGCAAAGATGAAAAAGGTGACTTTCACATGACACATATTGACCACTATATTTGCTCTTCTAATCTTGCCTTTAAAAAAAATCTAAGACTATAATTCAGAAGCTAGAATTTCAGTTTTGCCCCTTTGCCCTTCCTAGTTCATGAAGTAGGTATAAATGCCTCTCTATCTGTATCTCGTCCCAAACTTAAGCGGTTTTCTGTCTTTCAGGATCATTCATGAAGATGGATACTCAGAAGATGAGTGTAAGCAGTACAGAGCGGTGGTCTACAGTAACACCATCCAGTCCATCATGGCCATCGTCAGAGCCATGGGGTCCCTCAAGATTGACTATAGTGACCCAGCCAGACAAGTAAGACAGGATGACGCTTAGAGAATGACTAATAATGACTAGTAATGATAATAACGATGCATTGCGCTTTTCCAGACACTCAAAGTCACTGTAGAATTTCGTGCATTATTCATTCACCCCACACTCTGTGGAGGTAAGCTACTACTGTAGCCCCAGCTGCCTTGGGACAGGCTGACAGAAGCGGGGCTGCCATCGGCCCCTCCGACCACCACCAACACTCGCGCACACACCACATTTATGCTAGGGAACGTGTGTGAACTGTCTTGCCTAAGGACACAGCAGTTTTTTGCCACTTGCGCTCCACTGTGGCACCTGGTAATCCCAACGGTCTCCCATCCGAGTCTAACAAGGCCCGGCCTTGCTTAGCCACAGGAATGTTTGGCCACAAATGTGTTGATGTGTTAGTGCACCTTTAATCTAAACAAGGACTATGTCACTTTTCTTCTCGTGAGGGGTCCACCATCTGCTTGCTTTGGCTGTAATGTTCCACATTATGGCATTAAGCCTGTCCATCATGCATATATTCAAGCGAAACAATGGTAGGATTGAGAAATGATACATTTGGAGGCAGAGTAATGATCATCTCTCATGTGTTTGACAATACATGCTAATAATAGTATTAATACAATTGAGGGATCAATAGGGGGGCAGAGGAGGCAAAAATCATATGCTAGATATTTAAAAAGTTCAGAAGAATGAAGTAATTTGCCATTTTCAATTTTTTTAAAAATATTTTTTCTGGAAATTGTGGAAAATTGGATACATTGTTGTTTTGTCCTGTCACCTGGTTTCACTATGGCTGCAGCTCATTACAAAAGTGGAATCACAGTTCATTTGTCTTCTCATCCATCTTCATACGATGTAGAGACAGAATGGTTAAAATGCTCTGACTGTGACATGGCCCTGTTTTGAATGATCATGTTTACTTAAAGTACAAAGAGGGCACATAAAATAAAAAATTCTGTGTGGTTTACTAGATCATTTGAGACATGTCATAGTTTGATATAATGCCCATGTTGATGCCAATTGACTAATAACACATTTTATAACAAATGTATATTCTGTAAGGAAACAGTTCTTGTCAATAAGTCATGTTATTTGGAAATATATACTTGTCCAAACATGCAACACTGCAGACTCATCATCACTACTCACTTTTTATTGCAACTGGTTTAAGCACAATGTACAATGAAAATGCACTTGCACAATGTGATAAACCATTTCTTTATTCATTCACTTCAACCATGCAAATGCTGTCATTGTGTCCTTGGGCAAGACACTTCACCCACTTCACTCCTAGCGTCTGCGTACACTGAATGTGTATGTGAATGGGTGAGTGGTTCTTTGATGACCATTTATCATTCCCAAATTTCATTGACAATAAAAACACTCTTAATCACTGGAGTCCTATCCAAGAGGCAGCAGCATTGACAATAGCAGCTCTGCTTGTTACAAGTCTCTCCATGGCCTAGCACCAAAGTACATCTCCGACATGTTAGTGCCATATGAACCATCTCACACTCTGAGGACTTCAGGGAGCGACCTTCTGCTGGTGCCCAAAGTCAGGACTGAACATGGGGAATCAGAGTTTCAGTTTTATGCAGCTAAAACCTGGAACAGTCTCCTGAAGATGTGAGACAGGCCTCTACTTTGACAATGTTTAAATCCAGGCTCAAACTAAAACCTGAACAGTCTCCTGAAGATGTGAGACAGGCCTCTACTTTGACAATGTTTAAATCCAGGCTCAAAACGGTTCTGTTTGGCTGTGCATGTGACAGAAAGTCATGTTCATTTGATGATTATTTGTGATTATTTATGTTTAGATTTGTTATATTGTGTTTTTAATGTCATTCTCATTCTGTAAAGCACTTTTAATTACTTTGTATGAATTGTGCTATACAAATTAACTTGCCTTGCCTTGCCAATATATATATCTACTGTACAGCAGCAGTAGCAGAAGAATATTATAAAATATAGTGCAAAAGGTAGTCTCTTGCCAAAAAACACAATTAAAGACATTATTTACCACTAAAGCAACAAAGTACCTTTTGTAGGCTGACTCAGTAGAAAAACCAAAAAGCTAATTCAGCTGATTTGTGAACCAAGACGATGCGTGTACCTGATCCAAGTGTCTCAGCTACGGCAGTCACATACACGCACTTACTGTATTTGTTGGCAAGTTAGATTTCTATTTGTTCAACTGATGACGTTGTTTCATTGGACAATTCTGCAGGGAAAATGCTCAGTTTCTTAGATCTTTTTTTCATGTGATTAGTGACATGATTTGCTTATTGTGCATTATCTAAATAAATACAATCTAAACCAGAGCGAGATGGCAGATATAAGACTTACAAGTACAAACACACATTGAAGACTGGAATAAATCATGTTATTGTGAAAGCCTCTGTGAGCAAATTAATTAGCAGTAACACAGAGAAGGGAGAGAAACTGTTAAGATGCGTTTTGCAGAAGGAGCAATGTGTTCTATGTGCAGCGAATCTCAACATGGGACCTCATTTTCTCTGATCATTCATTTGCAACCCACTGTTTAACAAATCTAATAGAAGTTATCACAAACAAACTTGTAAGCAGGTAAACATAATAGGACTTTTTGATGTAGTGTATGCTGCTGTTTGGATGGGGTAAATAAAGCACTGACAACTGTAGAGAAGAAACTGTATTTATATAGAACCTTTCACAAATGAAGAAATAAAATAAAAACAAAGTAAATATCAGCATTATTACCTTCGTGCTTTGCAAAAAAAGAACAAACTTGACCCCAGATTGAACCTAAAACCTTAATCAACTCACAATAAATATACCTAAATATCTGGATTATTTTGGCCTTTTTCTGCAGAAAAAGTTGGCCTGATTCATTGTGTAGGTGTTGCTGTTGTCAATACTGAAATGTCAAACTTGATTTTGCTACTAAGGAAAAGGTTCAAGATTTTATACCGATATGAATACCACAGTTATGAATACCACAGTTATAAACAATGTAATTTCTCAATCCAAAATAATAGCAGTTTCTTTAATACCGTGTGGTCTCAATACTAGTTCTGCTATAGATCAAGACCACATCAAGGGTCAGATGTGTTTTTTTTCTCTTTTGTTACTTGTTCAAAGGTAGTATCTAGATTTTACACTAGTTTAAATATTGATTAGCATCTTGGTATTGATAAGAAAAGATGAAGCAAAAACAAATTGGTGTGTATTTGGTCCTGATCTCACCCCTTCTCTCTTTCTCTCTTGAGGACGATGCCCGGCAGCTGTTTGTCCTGGCCGCCACAGCAGAGGAGAAGGACATTCTGCCTGATGATCTCGCCAACGTGATCCGACGACTGTGGGCCGACGCGGGCATCCAGAGCTGCTTCGCCCGCTCTCGAGAGTACCAGCTCAACGACTCCGCCGCATAGTGAGTGTCGAATGTTCAGTCACAATGAATATCATGTCTTTGGCAAGCGAGCATTTAATTATTTTGTCTAAATATATGGCAGCATAAAAAGTCTCACTGTGCGGAGCTCAAAAGTCAAAGCCCTTTCTGGAAGTTCTGGAAGTACATTTTTCCACAAATTTTTCCCATAGTATTTCAGAAAAATTCAAATATTAAAAGACACGAAATAGACTGAAACATGACGGCTTCATTAAGGACATAACTGATTAGCCTCAGTCAAAGATTGTATAGTTTTTTGGGTTTTTTTTTTTTTTTTGGTCATTAGGTACTTTTACTTAAGTACTTTAGTTTACCCCTTTAGTCACAGGTGGATTAAACCAGTCACGGTGTTGTATGGATCAAAAGGCTTTAAATCAATCACGGTGTTGTATGGATCAAAAGGCTTTAGACATAATACATTTTATACTTTTTTTGACATATAGCCCACCCTTAATTTTGAGGTACTTTATTGTCCAAAGAGTGTAATTTGTCCATTGTATTTGATTCATCTTATGCTGCTTTGAAGTATTTAAATCATTTTTAGTCTTGCACTAGGGACTCATCAGGGTGTTTTTTAAGGAGTAGCATTTCTAACATGAGAGTGTTTTTTATTTATTAAAATGACCTTCTCCTAACTACATGTAGCCTCGATGTTTCATGTTGTGATCCTCCTTAGTATTCTGTAACATTCACTCTTTAACATACTCCCATCAGTATCAACCTGATGTTTATTCTTTATTCTCAACACTATCTTCCCTTCACTAACACAACAGCTGTCAGCACATTCAACTACATGAGTGTCAATCAATATGCACCCATCTTCTGGATACATTCAGTGGTGTTTAACCAATATAAATGGTAATGCAGCCAAGTGGGAAAATGCACAGCTGTTTATTAAGCATTTGTAGTCTGTTTATTCCATCTACATCTCAAACTACTTCTTGTTCAGATGATTAAATATAGCACAAAATGGCATAACACCACGTGAAATGTGAATGCATTTGAAATGTACATAATATGCAAAGGATTTTAATAAGTGCACAGGAAAATGTGTGTGCATAATTGTGCCGAAAGACAAATTATAAACCTTAAAAGATTGTTTATCCTGCTTCATGGTTTCAAAGTGTTTGGTAATTCAGTCACAAAACACTTGCGCATCTCAAAAGGCCAAAAATTAATCACTTGTTGTATAAAGGTAATATCCCTGGTGCATATTTTTAATTTTCTAAAAGACCCACTGCAAAAAGTATCTATTTTTATCCCAGCCAAGATATTCCAGTATTAATATATTTACTTATTTGCACTATGCACCTTTTCTGGTAAGAGCTGCCAATGCTTTGCCTAGAATATCCAGGAGTATGACATTAATCTCCTCTATCTTGCATTTACTCAATAATTTGTTTTTATTGCTCAAAAATGCCATGAATAATCTGTGTTCCTACTGTGACTTATGTAACTGACTTATGATGCCACCTGCTTGTCTCCATGGATATAGAGCAGTCCAATACCATAGGGAGGAACATTATAGGCAAAACAGTCTCCATGGATACAAGCAGGTGGCGGACCCTCCAGAGTTAGAACTATGAGTTTAAAATGTCTTTATAACGAAGTATATAGATAAAAGATATTTACCTTTTGCTTTATGTGAATTAATGTATTCACAGTGTAATAATGTTTCATAATGGCAGGTTAATATATCTGTCAGTGAGTCTGATGGAAAGGTTTGATTTTCTCTGGTGAAACTCTCTCACATCCCCAAGGATCAGAACAGACTGAGAAGAATATTGGGCACTGAATTGCATACTTATTAGAACTGATGGGTTTTCCACACTTAGTTACCAGATAAGATATGTAATTGCAGATGTGGCAGACTACAAATACTTCTGGTACCAGTGGTGAAGAGTAACAAAGTAGAAGTAGTAAAGTACTGTACTTAAGTAATTTTCTTTTGGTATCTGCACTTTAAGTACATTTTAACCTGGATACTTTTTACTTCCACCACTGTCTGGTACAAGGGTCAGTTAACTAAACTCAAACTGTAATGGTTTTAACTACTTGACCACAGCACATGATTTATTATACCTTTTAAATTTAGCTTATGTTGACAGTGCCTATAAATAAACCAGAACAGAAATTGCTGCTTGCTGTTAAGAATTATTGAACTATTGAAAGCTGGATTTTATGATATGTTGTTTATGTGGTCAATATCTCTGCAGGGAAAATGGTACACTAAGTGGGAAGGTAGTCAGAGAAACATACAGTATAATGGCATGAACCCAGAGTTAATTTGTTGTTACATTTTGCTGGTGTTTTATCAATGAGTTTCAGAATAATGAAACATTAGGACTGTTGGCACAGCAATTAACAAAACCAAAATATTATATCATCTGAATGTTCCTCAAAATGTCACCTATAACAAGAAGCTGAAACCTATGAATACAAAAATATAGATTGAGTCCAGCCATGACAATAAGTTTAATTTACTTTTTACTTTTTGGGTATTTTGTTGTTCTCATTTTAAATCAGTAAAGTGTGTGGATAATGATGTCATTTGTTATTATGAAATGTTGTAAGTCTGTGTGAAGCCCTGGTTGTCCGGCTCTCCCTGTACTGCTCTGTTGGTTTTGGACTGTGAGCTGGTGAGATTGGGGCAGTGTGTGTCTGTTTGTGTGTGTGTGTGTGAGTGCAGTGAAGAGGCTGAAACACTCCCCCACTGACCAACAGTCTGTCCCAAACTGAACAGAACAGAACAGGCTGCAAGCTCTCAAAACCAGGAACAAACCGGCTGTTTTCTGTTTGAAATTACACTTCAGCCATGTTCAAGGTGTAACATTTCTGGAGGGTCTGCCTCCTGCTTGTCTCCCTGAAGATGTTATTTTGCCTACAGTGTTCCACAGTAGAGCATTAACCTTGATCCGTCTTCAGGGACGAGCAGGTGGTACCACGAGACCAAGTTTAGGTCAGATCTGTGGACAGACGAGCCCGCTCACAGTCCATTTTTCAAGTCACATTTTTAGCAATACAAACAACTGTAATTGAATAAATACAAGGTAGATTAGTTAAAATGCCATACTGTGTAACATTTCAAGCAAAGTATTCCCATGGAGACAAGCAGGTGGTGGGCATTATAAGGAAATTTCTTTGACATATTTTTTAGGGCTCCACATTGAATGTTGCTTTGGAATAGATTGGTATACAATTTCACCCTGTGCATTGCGATGTGTCTAGTCCCTTAAGTCCAGCCCTTTTGTTTCCTTGAATGCATTTTATGAGTGTATTTTTGCTGCCTGTGGAAATCGCACTGAAATTGACAGTGACCTACTTGAGTTTTTTATGCGATTTTAGGATTGGATATTTTACAACACAATATGAAGCAGTTTAGTAACCAGAAACCGTTTCTTTTGCTCTATACCCTTCAATAATGGTATAGTGTGGAGACAGTGATGTGAAAATTGCAAATCAGTTTTCCTAAGAGGAGAGATAAAAGTTCTATTGTAATACTCGATTCTTGTATAACCATTTTTGCATATTTCTTTCGTAGTTACCTGAACGACCTGGAGAGGATAGCCAAAGCAGACTATATCCCCACACAGCAGGACGTCTTGAGAACCAGGGTCAAAACCACTGGCATCGTGGAGACTCACTTCACCTTCAAAGAGCTGCACTTCAAGTAAGACTCCTATTCCTCTCTAGACTGCATCCCCCATAATGCAACACTGGGCAAGAAATGTAGCCTGCCACACAGTAATGGTCTGATTTATAG
>KN484102.1:178777-192809 GCA_000787095.1 Periophthalmodon schlosseri
CTTGTTCCTGATATTTACCTTTTCACACACCTTTATGAATTAAACATGGAGTCAGTTAATCAATATGATGAAAAATGTGATTCAAATGTTTAGACCAAGAGGGGACAGTTGTTTTTTTTTAATATTCACCATCAGATCTGATTAAATATTATTTTACTGTTTTTGAATTTACCTTTATCACCAATCCTCTGAGCTGGAAGTCTATAATTTGCTTCTTTTCTCAAATTAGAGCAGTAATGAAAACTGTTTGGTTTTATTATATTGTTTTATTACTAATTATGATCAATATATTTAAAAATTAATTTAGTACACTGGTGTGAAACTGGGACCAAACTATTACCTATTCAAAGATTTTTCTATTGGCTTACACTCCTGTAGATTCACCAAATCACAGTATTTGGTGAAAAAAAGAGAGCGATTCGTTTTAAAAGAAGTCATATTATTTTCTAGTAAAAGCACTTTTATTTGAACACACACTTTCTTCCTGTACTGTTTTTACCGAATCTGAGCAGCCGCCTCCTGTCCTCTCCTCCTTTGTGAGAGCTCCTTCATGAAACCTTAATGCACATCCAGGGACGGCATGACACTCCAGCTCTCCTCCTCAATTTGTCATTTGTCCTAAAAATGCCCCCTTCTCCTTCCATTTTCTGTCTGGTACTCAGCCACTGTTCTGACCCAAATGCATTGTGCTGTTTGCCTGCAGGATGTTTGATGTTGGAGGCCAGCGCTCCGAGAGGAAGAAGTGGATCCACTGTTTTGAGGGAGTTACAGCCATTATTTTCTGTGTGGCTCTGAGCGCTTACGACCTGGTGCTGGCAGAAGACGAGGAGATGGTATGTTTGAAAAGTATTAAAAAGTGATTAAACTTCAGAAAGAATGTTCAGTGTTTTGGCACCATTATAATGTATTTTTATCTGTACTATATTCTAAGTTCAGATAGTGGTGAAAAATAATATATTAGATTATTTTTCTTAAATTACAGCCTATATCCACTGAAATATCTGAAGCTTTATAAAATTATATTGTGCGCTTGAGATCATAACTAGGGGTGGGACAGGACACACTTCCCACAAGACTAGACATGAGATCCCAATTTTGATGATTATTGACCATTTAAAGCCACACTGTGTAAGTTTTGAGCTAAAAAATGGAAGAAATAAAAAATAATATTTTTCAATTAAAAAAAAAGTTGTCATTGCACTAACATGCATCCTTACTGTGAGCGCCCTTACTTCTCCACAAACCTGACTCTTACTTGACCTGTACTACCTCCAGAAAGTTACACGGTGTTGCTTTAATATTTTTTCTGCTTTTTGGAACTATAATTTCTGTAATTCATCAGCACTTAACTTTTTTTTTGTCCACCTGAGGAAATATCTTATTTTCCACATTTGCACAGTCTGTGGCAATTGTATCTTGTGGGATCTTGTGACAGGAGATCCTAATTATAACACTTCTGGTGACTGTAACTTGAAGCCTGGCCCTTTTGGATGTATTTGCAAAAGACATAATACCTTGTTGAGCATATCGGTTGATTTTGCTGGTAAATTCAGCTATGTACCTACTGTCATCATTACTTATTTTAGCTCTTTCCTGTCATGGCTGATTGTAAGTGAAGGCACGTTTTAATTTCCATATTGCTGCTGCACACTTAAATTTGCCCATCCTTCCTCATTATGGCCTAATGATGGGCATCTTTTACTGGTGAAACTTAATCAATGGACTTTAACGACTCATTTACAGTGCAGCATAATTGTGTTATAAAATTATCTTGGCCTATTTTTCAACTGACTACAACCATTTGACCCTCATCTCCAGAACAGCTTTTGAATTTAAAGTAACTGACCAAGACCACCCCTCAGTCACATCTGAAGCAACACTGCCCCCTGGTGGATGTCTTTATACATCAGTCAAACAGAACATGATAAGATGAGCTCACACATTTTTTTTTCAGTATTAGTGGGTGGAATGTGTTCAGTTGCAAGAACTAGAAATACAGTTTGATTAGGGCTGCATTTACTAAAATTGTAATTGTCACTTCAGTCAATCCACCAATAATCAGACAGACCCAAGTCATTTTGTTTGTGTTCAAGATTAAACTGTTCTGAAACTAAACACTTTTAAAATGCTCATAATTTATATATTGCCATACTTATTGACCTATTCCATCTTTTTTGAAAGTTTTATTATGTCCTCAATATATAAAACAAATTGAAATAAGATGATATTATGTTATTATTGTAAAATTGGTTAATCCTAGCATTCTAATCTATATTCCCCTTTTGTCTCCTTTAGAATCGGATGCATGAGAGCATGAAACTGTTCGACTCCATCTGTAACAACAAGTGGTTTACAGAGACATCCATCATCCTCTTCCTCAACAAGAAGGACCTGTTTGAGGAGAAGATCACCCGCAGCCCACTCTCCATCTGCTTCCCTGAGTACACAGGTAAAATACTGTACTAGAGTGCACCCAAGAGTGTACCCAAGTTGATATACGTGAACCACACTGTTGTTTTGCCCATACTGTACATTTTTTATATATTCAGTATATACAGTATATACTATTATTATTTTGTTATATTGTACCATACTGCCAAAGCAAGTTCCTAGTTTGTGAATTCTGTTCACTGACAATGGCAATTAAACTTACTATGATTTTGATTCTGATATTCTGCTATTAATTTTAATGTTCACAGCCAAACAGTCAGTTTTTTTGTGTAAGGGCAGTAGTGTATCTTTCAGAGATGGAAAAGGTTAATATCTATACTAAATACTAATATTACATAGAGTACAGTACCAGTACATACAGTACCAGACCTCTGTAACATACACTACGATTCATTTAGCTTATTGGATATTCTTTTTTCCAATTAAATAATCAATAATCAGATAATGAGAAGCAAGATGATAAAACTACTAATTAATACTTTCTCATTTATTCAAACAGGAGCTAACAAGTTTGACGAAGCAGCCAGTTACATCCAGACCAAGTTTGAGGACCTGAACAAGAAGAAGGACACAAAGGAGATCTACACTCACTTCACCTGCGCCACCGACACCAAGAACGTGCAGTTTGTGTTTGACGCAGTCACCGACGTCATCATCAAGAACAACCTTAAAGACTGTGGCCTCTTCTAAAGGTACTGCATGGCCCTCTTAAAAATATGCTTCAGTTATTGGTCTATATATAATCAGAATGTTCACTGATCTTACAGTTATGTTTATGTTATAAAGCAGAGCTGAATATGGTAGTTTTCAAAATGCAAATATCTTTGAACATGTAAGGCTTACTGCTGTTGTGTCTTCTGCCAAGACACTTCACCGGGCTGTAAATGTGTTAGAAGTGTGAAAGTGTGATTGGTGGCACAAAATTGCATTTTCGTCATTCTGCCCCAGGCAACTGACTGAGGAGTGAATGAATATCTAGAAATGGACTATATAAATCCATTTATTTGTGGCACAGCACATATTCTAAGAATATCTACTTTTCTGGTGGTGGACCCACCTGTTTGTCTTCATGGAGACGTTATTGCTTTTCCCTGCAATGTTCCACAGAACGGCATTAAACTGGTATATCTCTATGGAGACGAGCAGAATGCAGGATTTCAGTGCATTTTTAGTGATTAAAAACACCTTTAATCTAATAAATTGTATGTTTATACCATACCAAAAACATTCCAGGCAGAGCAATATCATCTCCATGGAGACAAGCACCACCAGAAAAGTTACATAGTGCACCTTTAATTCACTTTATATTTTCGAATAATCCAAGTCACTGCAATAAATATATTTTTGTTTTTTTCTTTTCTGCAGGACAATGCCTGGCACACACAGACTGCATGAGAGACTGCAAGAGAAATGAGACGATTACTGCTTTTCATAATGAAAACCATAACGGACTTGACTCCAAGAGGGGGGACCATTCATCACATGTTTCACAATATTCACACACACTTTTGTCTTAATATTTTATGTTTAGATGTGTAACTATATTCGGTCGGGGCTTTGCCATACATTCATATTGAGTGCCTGTAAATAATGGTTTCACAAAGAGGACCCTGACTGGAAAAAGCCAATTCATGACAGCACTCGAGGAAAAAATCTACTGTATTGCGACTAACTAAAGGCATATTAGTCAAAATAATCCCCCAAAATGCTGGATCAATATAAATTCTATGATTTTATTATTTAAATAGCTAAATCAAAGATGAAAGTATTAAAATGCCTTTGGTGCAAGCTTAAAATCATGAGGAATACATAGGCTATATGTTGTTTTAAATGTTTTTATTATGATGCGTTTTATTTTATTTCCCTTTTTTGTCAATAAGAGTAGATATTAGTAGATTTTTATATCACATAACTTAAGTTGACATTTTACCTGAAACTGCACAGAGCCGATTTTTCTGAAGTTTCAAAAGAAAAAAAAGCATGGAGAATGACAAAGGGATGCGCTATAAAAATGTCTTTTGTACAATGTTTACACTGAACCAATAATCGGAGTTGTACAATAGCGCATTGTTCTGCATGAGCTCCCTAGACCAGAATAAAACCCCTCTCTTCTCTCACAAAAGATGAACAAAACATTCCTACTTTAGAAAAAACTTGTTATGTGTCACTTTTAATATATCTGCAAGATTTTTATTAAGTGGATCTGTCTATAACATTTAGTTCTGTATCTGGTATGTTTCTCTCATTTTACCAGTGTTTTAACATGTTTGTGCCTTGATATCTGCGTTTACACTCGTTCTTTAGACATGCTATGTTCATATAGTGTGAATTAGGGCTATTTCTACTCCACTTTGGTTCACATCATTCACACGAGTTTGAAAAGCACCGCAGCAGCAGCACAGCAACAACAAATAGATGGTAATAGTGCAATGGTGGTTGAACTGAAATTCACTTTGTTCATTGTAAATAAACACCTGATTGCATAATGTGTAGTGTCTGTTACTTTAAATATCAAAAGTTGTTTTGTTTTTTTTTTATTTTGCAGGGTCCTAAAAGCCTATTGTGAAGTAGTCACTTAACATACTGCGTTGTACTGTGAAGCTTTGAAAGAAAAAAGTCAGATAAGCTAAATGTGCACTAGCAACTTTTCTGGTGAAAAGCCACATACTTATTTCCACAGAGATGCTTGGACAATCTGGAATGTTCCACAGTATGGAATTAAACCTATCTATCTCCATGGAGAAAAGCAGACAACACAACCAGAAAGTTACAGGTCAGATCTGTGGACCAGTGATTCAATTTACAGTAGAATTTAAGTGTTTTATTTTATTTATTTATTTTTTTTAATCAATTATAATATCTGTAATTGAATAGTTCTAAATTAATGATGGATCACTTTAGTGCCATATTATGCAATATATCAGGCAAGCAAATTTCCACAGAGATGAGCTGGTGGAAGGTACACCGTCTGAAAAGTTATAGTTGGCCTTTAATGTCATTTAGCTTGTAGGCTCAAATTTATGACATGTTTAGATATCTTAAGATTAGCAAGTTAACCCATTTAAACCTAATGGCCTAAATGTTTTTCTGAGTCTCCTTGGCTGAATTACAATACAGTGTGATCAACATGTAAACAGGTTAGAGATGCTAATGGCTCAGAGCCTTCAGATGCGGCGCGGGGCTTTTGTTTTCATGTAACCGTGCGTTAGAAACAGAATAGACGCAGACTGCTCTGTCTATGAGGCTCCATTGAGTTTCATGAGGCCGTGAGGAGGCGCTAACAAGCTGTTAGGGCCGGGCCCCCAGCTCCACCAGGTGGCGTCAGGTAGGCGCCCAGTGAGGCAGTCAAACAGACCTACATATTTAGAAAGATGTTCAAAAAAGTTATTCCATAGCGTTCTCTCAGCTTGATTTAAACTGTCTGGTCCATATAATGGCCTATTCTAGTCTAGTCTATTTTTACGTAGGCCTAAATAAGGCAAAGTTTGTTTTGTTTTGTTTTTTTCAAGCAGAATTGCCAATGTGTATATAATAGTTAATAGTTAAATCTGATAACATTAATCTTATATATAGCTAACCAAAGTATAACGTTGTGCCTTATAGGCTTTTAGATGTGAGTAGTCTTGGATACATAAAGCTATAGCTACAAAGCTGTGACTGATTTGTGAGTCTTTTATCTCTTTTTTTGATGGATTAAATACATTTCTACAAATTAAATATATGAAAATTAAATAAGGGTTTAATTAACAGGCGACAGATGTTTGGCTCCAGGAGGAACCGCTGGACGCGCACGAGGACAGCTCTGATTTCACGCGCGCTCCTATTGGCTGGGAGCTTTTGCGCATCGTGCTGATTGGCTGAGGCTAGGAGCTCAGCATCGTTAAAGTCCAGTGACAGGGCCCTGGTAAGTCAGACCAGAGATCAGTGCGAGTAACCCGCTGTACACAGCCCAATTTTGGATTTAGCTGTTGAAGTAGCCAACTAACCTCCAAATGCAGTGGTGAGTATTTTTTTTTTTTGCTTGGCTCGTGTTTCTTTGTTGAGTAATTTTGTTTCTGTTCTAAGTCTTATATTTATATATTTTTTCTTGCAGAATCAAAAGTGAACCTTCTCCTCAAGTCTACTACTTTGGACATCTAGACATAATCACAGGACAATATGGTAAGTTATTCAACCTGTCAGTATTTGGCTTCACTCATTACAATAGGCATATAACATTGTCTTGACCACTTATTCTGGCTTGCCAAATGCTTGGAGGTTGGTATGTTGCTCACGTGCTGTGTGTGGAGGCAGTCAAGTAGAAACATGTTATTTCAAATGGTACACAGACGGACTACAGTGTCCCGCTGTGTACGCGTCTTTCAGGCAGATAAGTCCTTTTCAAGCCCCAAATGGTTTAGCGCCTGGAGCTGTGATAACATCAGCGCCGTGGAGAGACCCATACTACCACAACACTTTTGTAACGCAGAAAATGCATAAAGTTGCAAGAAATGTTTTGAATTATAGAACACAAACTTTGAGAATTGCTATTAGAAGTCTATAGGCTATATTATAATTCCAACACACTGCAGTCATTTCCGTCTTTATAATTCAGAGCAGCAACATCCTGTGGGTCATTGGGGTCCAGAGAGGATATGCGCTCCACTCTTCTACAGTCCAGGCTCACTTGCTGTTTTGTCTAAACTGGAGTTCCCCATTTCACTCTTCCTCTTGTCCTACACTGTAAAATATAGAACTACAAAATGTCTAACTTGATTTTCCCAAGTCAACCTTTTTAATTATTTCTACCTTTTTTATCCAAGTATTTTTTGGAGTAACTGATAGAATAATGGTTAGTAGTAGTTATTGCAATCAGTTGTAACAGTTCTATATTTTGGTGGTTGCTGTCAGAATAGTAGCAGCACCAGAGCAGTAGTAAAAGTAATAGGAGTAGGACTAGTAGTAGTAGTAGTAGTAGAAGTAGGACTAGTAGTAGTGGTGGTGGTGGTGGTGGTGTTACTTCGGGAATACATTTTAAAAGCCCTACAGTGCATATTCCAGGTAATTCCCCTCCTCTGCTTTCAGTAGGGGTATTTGTAAAATACCATGGAGGTGATGATCTAATCTTGTAAAAATCTTTTGGCCTACTTTTGGATACAGCAACTCCAGCCACTGTCAGACAGGCCAAGGCATGATGAGTGTTAGAAAGACTAAAGGAGTGAACCACAGCTTGTTTTTGTAAGCTTTTTTCTGTAATAAAATACTACTACTGCTATGTTCATTACTGTAAAAGCCATAGTGATATAGCCTGCTACTACTACGATACACTCTACTTAAAAGACTATTAGTACTACTACTTTCACTTGCTACTTACTTTTCAGTGTAGGTTATTATGTTGTATGGTTATGGTTACTAGTAGTGGTTCAGCAACCTTTAGTATTTCCCATGAATTGTGATGCCTTAATGATTTGCCTAACTCTTTGTCTTTTTTTTCTTTTTAGCTGTGTTTAGGTGAATCCCCAGACTGCCTGCGTGACCAGATGCAGAACATGAAAAAGTCCCTGCATGACCGCAAACAGCTGAATCGTCCCAGGCCACTGAGCGAACCATGTGGACGATCCTTCTCTGTGACGAGGTTTTGTAAACAACAACAGAACCAGTCCACAAGACTTCGAGTTTCTGAGACCAGTGAATCCAGTACCTACGACTCTGCATGCTGTCTGGCCAGTCCACTTGAGGAAGAAGATGAACAGGAGAATGAAAGATGGCAACAAGGGTCGCCGAGTAGCGAAAAAAGCGTGGATTTTGACTCTGGGTTTTCGGAGGATTCTTGGCACGATGAAGGAGTTGTGCTGAGAAGAACCAGGAACGTTCGCGTTTCCTCTTCAGCTTGTCTTAGAACAAATCGTGTGTCTACAAATGGGAGAATCCGACCTAAATCCACGTCAGATGCTTGTTTGGAAAAGTGGACTTCTTTTGAGTCTGGCAACCCCGAGGACTGGACCACTTCACTGTTGAGTCGCAGCCGAAATAGACAGCCTTTAGTTCTTGGGGATAATAGTTTTGCTGATTTGGTGAAAAACTGGTTGGATCTTCCAGAGAGCCCAGAACCAGTCGAACTTAAGCCAAATTCAGGAAGGCGACTGGCTAAGGACATACTCGTGAACATGCGGAAAAGACTGAATGTGATTTCTAAAGGTGTAGAGGTGAGGAGCAGACCAGCAGACTGTGTAAAAGCCAGGCAAACAGAAGCATCCAAAAGACTGTCCTGCCCGGTGGGACTACAGGGACTTAAACCTTTCTTTCACCAGTCACACACAGGACTACACGAGACAGACTCAGACTTCCACAAGTTCACCGCACTAATGAAGACAGGCAGCCGCCAACCAATCATATGTAATGATATTATTGGATATATTTGATATGAAGAAAATGCTGCATATTTCACAACTGCCTATTCTGTTGCTAAATAATAAAGCTTTATTTATGTAAATTCATTCTTTTTTGTGGTTTTCTTTTGATTTGACAAATTTTGAACAAGACATCAGTAAAAAATATTTATCAAATTTTGAAATTAGGAAAAAATTATAACCATTGTCCTCTTTGTGAATATTCTAATTCATATAAAATTTTACATAAGATAGTAATTCATGACTTCACGATAACCACTGAGATTAGTTTACCTGTGTTCCTAAGGCTAATTGTGTGACAGTCTACATGGAGAGCAGTCAAGCTAATTGCCCTCAAATTGCTATGGTAAATTGTGGTAGTGTGGTAAATATGAAGACAATCCATTTCGAAACAAGCTGCTATGGTAAAGGCTAGAAATATAATTTGTTTCTTATGAGGTTTCCTTGAGTATGTGGCCAATAGACATAATATTAACTGGTTTCATCTAACCTCCATATACCCCTAGGTCACATTTTCACGCTCCTCTTGAATATACTGTATACATGAATCAGAAATAGTCATGGGAAAACTCATCTGAAATCTGCATTGATGCAAAAGGGAACTTTGAAATACACAATACAACAATACAGGCATATCATTTATTACACATTTATTTATAATAAAACAGACATAGATTGATATGCATGTTACAACCACACCCTTTAATCACAGACATTTGTACATCCAAAACAATGGCATCCCCAAATAGTACGCATAATTGTACTAGTGCAAGTGTCATGTGCAAAAACTGAACTGGAAGGCAGTTAGTATTGGCAGCATAAGCACAGAAGCTATGCACAGACAGGTGAAAGTGGTGTTGATATCTCTATCTCTATATTTATATGAAGGGAGGGACTGCATTTGTGAACAAGGATTAAGTTCAAACAGCTGTGTTCAGACAGCTATAGCAAGCACCAATGTGAAATAACCACTGAACTCTTGTTTTCTGTCTGAGTCTATCTATCTCTTCTATGTTTAAAAAAGCAGATTTCTGTGTAGACTTAAGAACATAGAATAAGATACCGTATGCCATTTTAGACACATCTCTTCAAACATTAAAAGACCCAATGATTAATTTTAACAGATCAATTAAGTTAAGATATAATCGTGATAAGGTGTGATTTTTTCCCTTTAAAATAGCATTAACCCATATAGTAGTAGATCTCTGAATTCCATTGGCTATGGAGGACATAAATACATAATTCAAAACCTAATATAAAAACATTGTAACTTTCACAGTGTTTGATATGGTATTAAGCACAACAACAACAACAATTTCAAACAAGAAGTCCACATGATTTTTAAGATTATAATAAAATGTTAAGATTAGCAGTAGCAGTAAGACTGGCTATCTGCACACCCCATGTATGTTGCTACATTTGTTTGTATGGCTCTTTCACAACAGCAGATATTGTATACAGGGCACCACCTCACAGTCTTCATCCTCAGTGAAAGACGGGAACAGCTCCAGCATCTTCTTATAAGGAGGGATCTCTGCTTTGGTCACCTTCTTTATCAGCTCAGACACACTAGGAAAAAGACATAAAAAATATATGAATATATTTACAGCATACAGGATTGGGATAGGGTTGTCAAAAGTATCAAAAATCAGATACCAATTGTAGTATAGAAACTAGATACCCATTCGAGCAAGAATCAATACTGAAAAAAATCACATAAACTGGATAAAACTGGACCTTTCTTGAACAGTTTTATCTTGAGTTTTATGAGAACTAGTGTAAGATGACATGGTACAATAACAATATTGACTAAAAAAAAGCTTTTAAAATGATAATTTGAGTATCAAATTAGTATTGAATATTGAGTCTATTCTTTAGTATTGAAATAGAGTTTGAAATTTTTGTAGATTGGGATAAAGGTGGCGGTACATTTACAGCACGATTTTTTTATTTTATTTTTTTAGTTAAAAGACATTTTAACATTTGTTCTTTTGTCTTGGCTGTTTGGCAATTTAAAACAAAAAAAAAAAAAGTATCTTATGGGTGTAAATGTGCCAATGTTGTAGGCTCACTTTTATATCCAGGTAGAGCTCCATAGCTGGGTTACAGACAGATGATTTTAACAATACAGAGTGTAACAATAACCGTAATATAATCCTTTGGAATATAAAATTATTATGAAAGCACTGATAGCTGTTAACTCTCATCAGATTTTTATAGGAAAAAAACAGTATCAATTGAATTTCTACAATACTGTTAGTCACCCCACAATATTTCATAAAATATTGTACCTGGGGGTTAATATTGTGATTATATCATACTCTAAGATTTGGATAACCCTGATTAATGTTTTGAAAAATGGCTGATTAATTAAAAAGTTGTGGGAGCCAAAAAAACTGCATTTGTATAGTGTATAATTTTGTTTGTTCACTCACATCTCCAGAAGTTACCTATTGGTTACTCATACGTAGCCACAGCATGATATTATTGTTAGTTTTAGTCAGTGACATCCTGTGCCGTGGACTATCCCCTGTGTCCAGGCTGCAGATGTACGCTCTTTGTTTTTACTCTGATATCAGTGCACAGCTCCTCTCTCTCTAGGGACCGGAGCAGAAGCCACAGGGGGAGAGAGAGGGGAGGGGGGCATGTGGACAGCTGGTCCTAAATGACAAATGCCCACCAGTACCGGCTTCTGGCTTCCTGTGCAGTTGGACAATCATCATCAAGTACCACATAAGAGGGGCATGGATAGGGACAGAAAACAATATGCCATCTTATCAATAAAACACACACACACACACACACACACACACAAACACATATATAATGTAGCAAAAGTATATTTAAGACTTATATTATTATTATTAGGTTCATTTATAATCTAATTCCTGTATAATCAGAATACTGATTGAGATCCTGATTAGGAATCTACTAGAAGTTTCAAGTGCAAGCAGTGTTTCGATTTCTTAAGTGCAAATTCATTTTAAAAGTGCACAGTGTAACTTTTCTGGTGAGGGGTTTACCACTGCTTGTCTCCTTGGAGATTTCAATGCTAATCACGTCTAGCATGTTCTGACAGGCTTTGTAATGGACACTCAAGGGATGTTTTACAACTACCATTCTCCATTTACACATCAGCAAATCCTAACCTAAAATCTAAAATTAAGGAGGTTGCACGTTTCAAAATTGTGTTGCCTATTTGGCATTTGTTGGTGCATGTTCAAACTCTAATTAAATACCTATCAAAAGTAAATTAAGTCATTATTTACAAAACATGGTAACTTCTAATTAGAGAAAGGCTCCTGCTCTAATCAAAGCTTTATACACCTCTCTGCCAAATAGGGATGGGACAATAAACAATAATATATAAATAAAAAGCATAGACAATAATCGTTCATGGGACATTTTATATAATTGTGATAAACACCAACAAAGATAATCGCCATCATATATCCAGGATGTGTGTGAACAAAATGACTTCTCCATGGTGCTTTCTTCTAGATCAATGTTGTTTTCACTCATAACAAAGTACAATTCTGTAGCAGCTGTTTAAATATGGAACCTATTCATAACATTAAAAATATGAATAATTATCATTTTAAACTGTCAGCAACTTTAATCATTATCGTGATATAATCATTAATCGCAGTCATCCCATGCCTACTGCCAAACATTACACAGTACGATTCAAAGTTAAATGACTAATATAGAAATATTTAAACATGTCTCTAAATCATGACCTATAAAACTCAGGTTTATTGTCATCTTCCATCTTTACTGGAAGAAAAGAAACGCTGCAGGCTTCATATCTGCGTCTGACTCACTGCTTTAATTAGACCGAAGATTTCTTTTACCCTGTGGCATCAGATATGAGCTGATATATGTGCTGATAAATGTGCTGCAAGTCCAAACAACATCTCCCCTGCTCCTGCCAACACATTTGGAGGCAAAATAACTTAAACGGTAATTTAACTCTTTAGCTTCTCAACAAACATAGAAACCTGAGGAGTGGTGGGCCTCAGTCGTCGGAGTGTAGTGATGCATAGTGTGAGCGTGTCAACAAAGGAAACGCCTCATCCTGCCATTAACCTCTACAACAAACAAAGGGATGCTGCTCAGTGTGAGTATGCAGCTACAAAAGCCATGTGCGGTCAGCTGGATGTCAACTAATACATGAAGCATCTTTGTAATTTGAAGGTTCAGAAATGTGAGTCACTGCTTTGGAACTGGATCAAAAGTTTTGGATTGGATCAAGTAATGTTGTTATTCTTAAGTTGTTGTGCTTGCCTGTAATACTCCAATCTTTCATTTACTCAATTACAAGAGTACTACTATTACAAATATCTTGAAAAACAAGCATTTTTACTGTAAGCAGCGTTGCCTCTCCACAGATCTGATCTGTAACTTGACCTGGGGGCTCAACAGTTTGTAGGCCTGTCACGATAATTACAATATCAATTTATCGTTCAATAAATGATAGGTGGAACAATATATTTTGGGGTTCAATATTTATTGTAGGTACTTTTTCTTTGCAATAATGGGGAGATTGTTGCCATTTTCATGTAGTTAAACTAGGAGATTAGATAAGATTTGAGCCGTAGAAGGTAGAATAAGTAACTTCTATGGCTAATTATCGGTTATTTGTTGCAGCTCAGACTTTTTAATGATACAGTATATTTAAAAATTGATTTACTGGGATTGTCCTGTGTCAGTGGCATAAAGTAGTTTCAATATTATAATATAATTTTATTGTGCCTCAAAATTTGTTATTGTGACAGGGTCTAACAGTTTGTCTTCATGGAGATAAAGTTTAATGCTATAAAGTGGAACATTCCAGGTGAAGAAATAATACCTCCATGGAAACAAGCAGGTGGCGGACCCCCCACTAAAGAATTTACATAATGCACCTTTAAATTTGCGGTATAAATCTCAATAGTATTGAGATTGGATAGCATGAACACACTCAAAGGCCTACGCTTGTCACAATAAGACATTTTGCAGTGAGGTAATGTTGAAGCTACTTGCATTAATTAAACATGAGCCTCTGCAGCACAAATGTTATTGCATTACAAAGATTTTCTTTTTACTTTTTGAGTTCAAATCTGACCACTTCCTTTTCTATAGCGTAATTGTCATCATACTTGTGTTTTTTTGTTGTTGTTTTAGCATTCATGACTAGAAAACAAGGATAT
>KN484102.1:192877-207600 GCA_000787095.1 Periophthalmodon schlosseri
CAGTTATAACACATTGTTTAGTGGCAAGTTGAATTCATTTGACATGTGAACAATCAAATGGTTTAGTTACCTTTGCTTGAGTCTGTCCTCCTGGCCATTGTAAATGATAGAGCTTCCATAGAAGAGACTACACACCTCCAGGTCACACTTTTCCTGAAAACAAACACAAATATAAAACAATCACATATTTATTTTTAAGAAATCATCGTATAGAGACATGGACTGGCACTATGAATGACCTATGACCTCAACAACATGGGCAGTTCAGGAAGTGCCGCAGTGTGTCCATAAACAAACACAGGAACACAGTTCTCTGAAAAGTTCAACAAAACCTGGAGCAAATATGGCGAACGTATGTGTATTCCCCAGTCTCCCCAAATTCCTATATAGTGGTACAATAAAATGTTTTCAGATGTAAAGCTGAATCTGAATAACAATGAGTGACACTGTAGGCACTGTATTGAGTTTGTAAGGGCAAATAAGCAGATACACAAATTTAACACGGCCGTGCTAATCCACAAAATGGGGCTTACAGGCACACTTTTCACACCAAACTGGGAAAGGACACTTATTACACTGATAATGTATTTAGTAAGGCTATGGTAATGGAGTTTAGTAGTGAATACAGAATTACATTTTCTTTTGAAATGGAACCTACATGGATTGTAGAGTGATTATACAGACATCTTATGATAACATATATTTTTTCAACTTTTCGTCATGTTTTCAATCACCAGTGCTTTTTTCCTGTTGGCTAGTCACTTTATCCAAGTTTGGGATTGGTATGGAAAGAATATGTAGGATTATTCACTGAATACAAATGCCTATGTGATGAATTATAGATTTATATTTGCATTTGTATACATTGCAATTGTATTTAGCTTACATGATGTAGATAATGATGTAGATAAGGATAATTGTTTTCATGGCTGGCTGGCAGTCTGAACCACTCCACTGTATGACTAGAAGGTAAGTGTCCATTTTAAAACAATGGCTATTGTGTTGCACTGTTGGATGGGGAGTAGTATATTAGAAAAACACATAAAACTTGCACTCACTAACACTAACTCTAGATTAAGTTTCCATCCTGAGAGAAAGAAATACCTTGACAAACTGGATGAGCTGTTCCAAGGTCATTTCCTGTCCACTGCTGCGCCGGCCCTCAACCAGGAAGTTGTCCCATAGAGTGAAGCTCTTTCCTGCGACCTGGAGATAGACACAGGGCACATGGAAGTATAGTTTAACGTCGCTGACAGATGCAGTACTGCTCGCTGTGAAGGATGTGAGCAAGATGGTGGAGATCTGGTGGGTACATAATGACAGAGAGGGGGTATATGTTTCAACACTGTGTTAAAAGGTAGAAGTGTCTGTCCAAACAACAAATATACAGCACAACAAAATACAAAGAGATAAGATAAGGACATCCTCAACTGTTGTTTTTGCCAAACCAAAAATAAACTGCCAGGTTACATTTGATGCTAATATTACTTAATAAGAAAAAAACACTGTAGTAGTGTATATACTGAAGTCTATAAATTGGCTTTAATGTATTGAGTCATTCATACACAAAGTAATTGAAAGTACTTTACAAAAGAAGAAGGGTGCGTTAAAAATCACAACACTACAAAATATAAAATAAAAGCAAAAATATTCATGATAAAACTTTTTTTTAAAATATAGAAGTGCAGAATAAAAAAACATTTCAGTCATATTCACAGATAAACAGAACCATTTTGAGCCTGGATTTAAACATTGTCAGAACAGAGGCCTGTCTCACATCTTCAGGAAGACTGTTTCAGATTTTAGCTACATGAAACTGGAAAAGTTTAGTAATACTCAGGAGTACATGATTTGAAAACACATACTTCATAACGGTTATCACGAAATATTAAGATTTATAACCAAAACCAAATGATTATATTCTCGAAAAAATAGGTCACACGGTGTCTCACAATCACACCATTGACACATTTTAAACTGTCGATGACTTTAGTACAACAGTTCATTCATGTTATTCTCTCAGTTCAAAAGGGCACATGAGCGTCTGAGACGTCAGAAGAAAACGAGAGAAAACATATAAACAAAATTTCTTTGAATGAATGAATGAACACAAACATACATAGTTTAGAGTGAAAAACACATATGGCTGTTATGCCCCTGGGCTGCATGTCCTTGGTGTGATATCCCATAATGCCTCACAAGATCAAGCTTTGGGACCACCGTCTCAGTGACCTTATTCTAATGACATCAACCTTTGACCTTCAGACAAAGACACAACACACAGAGCTGATGTCCCACCTCATCCATTATAATCCAGAACACATCAGTAATGTGCATACAGGTCACACAAGCAACGCACGTGCTAGCATCAGTACACGTGCTATCTACACTAGCATCAACACTATCTAACACACGTGAGAGCGAAAGAAGAGGTCACCTCACTAGAAAATAGGTCAAATTTCACGCTTAATAATTGTGTCAATAACACTCATATTCAGATGGATATAAATATATATAAATATTGTGAATATCAGAATGTATGACAAAGTAAATTAAAAATTCCTACCTACCTAAAATTGGTTCCAGACAATACTCAAAATGAAGATTAAATTATATCACGGTGGTAAATGTTAAAATATTAACAGGCCGCAAACACAAAGGTCAACAGTTCAATCTACAAATACAAATCATTCTGTATTTAACAAATGATCTTAAGGTTGGTTGAGTGGTCAGATCCACTGGTCCACAGGTTCGCAGTGTGATTCCAGTTCCCACAGATGAATGCTATCGCTGTGTCCTTGAGAAAGACACTTAACCCATCTCACAGTGTCTGAGCGCATTGGTGTATTAATGTGTGTGTTAATGAGTGAGTGGCTCCTTGATGGAAAAGTGCTATTTAAAAATGTGACCATTTACCATTTTATTTGTAAAGCACTTTTAGTCAACATCACTTTTCACATTAAGGCTGCACAATATACCAAAAACAAATTGAAATCGCAATTTAAATTATCGCAAATATCAAATCGCAAGGACTGAAATTTTTTTAGATAGTAGAATGTCTTATGCAAAGAACAAAATATCCTGTATTAGAAAAGTTGCAGCTGTAGTTTAGACCTATACTATAAACCTAATGCTCCTGGAGTTGTTTACAATTTGCTCTGTTTAGTTTAGTTTATTATTAGGATCCCCATTAGCTGAGCTTAACAGTCAGCTACTCTAACTACTAAACACAATCTTACTTTTTAAACATAAACTGCAAATCAAATCACAACAATTGTCAGAAAAATTTGATTTCTTTCTCCAAAACTGTGCAGTCCTGTTTCACATATCATTAAAAAGTGCATTGCTTGTCTGAGACCATAGACAACAGACAGACTGGTTGTCAGATTTCAGCAGCAGAGTCTCCACAGCCCCACTGTTGTAAGCGCTGCATGGTCTGGAGAGTGAGGGATAGTCAGAAGTTCCCCTTGGCTGCCGGAGCACAGATAATTGGAGCCAGGTTTAGTCAAAGCTTTCGGTATTCACATCTCGAGCCAAGATCTGATCCTCACAGACTCCTCCTGCCTGGACGGCCCTGAGTACACAAGCTGCAAATGTGTGACATAGCTTTGGAAATTCAGCTCTGAGCAAAGGGGATAGTGAGGTGCAAGAGAGTGTGGAAAAGATTGTCATTATTATGTTGGTTATGCAATGTATAAGGCAATCTCAAATTCAACTTTTTTTTTTTTTTTTTTTTTTTTACCTTATTTTAATGTAATTGTTATGTGGCAAAGAGGAAAAAGCATTTACCCTAGAACTAGTTGATTAAGTGCAAATAGTTAAAGTTACTATTATTTATATAACATGTTCATTATACATATAAAACCTGCAGTATAGACCTCTACAAACATACTTTGAAATAGGATTCTTTATAGTTTTGCAGTTCATATTTCAGATTCATCCTGAAACTGTGAACTGTTGATATAAAAAAATGAATTGCTCATCCCACTGAAATACCAACACAATTTTATCTCTGATGATGAACGATTCATTTATTCATTTTATCATTAACCTGTGCAATGTTTTATGTAGTGTCTGATACATCTAAATGTGAGTAAGACTTAAGAAGACAAATTGGCTACATATTTACACTTAGCCAGTCCCATACAAAAGTGGAGCACAATACGTTCCTGCAGAGTCATTGTTGGACAGCTTTAGTGGTCCCATGCCAGGCCTCTATTGTGTACAGATGCTCTTTTCATACAATGCACTGTGTAGGCTTGTAGTGTTAGTGTGCTCGTATCTGAATTTAACTGACTGTCCCAGATTGCCGTGTGTGTGTGTAAACTGTATGGTGATGTCAGATACTGAAAACATGGGGGGAGATTGGAAAATAATAAGTTGGTACTGAAAATTGCCCAATGGAAATAATTATTACAGGTTTGGCCATGGAACTAAAACACAATGTGGAGTATGATTGATGAAGTTGTTCTTGGATTAGATTAGAGAGGGGAAATCACCCCCTAGTGTCTGAGGAAAAAAGATTGTGATGGGGCTAGAATAATCTCACTGTGCTTAGACACTCAAGGAAGGCTCCCAAATAATTGATAGACGAGGTAATACAAAGACAAGGTATTTAAGTGTCTATATAGGTATCGAAAGTAGATACTCATTTGAACAAGTATCGGTACTGAAAATATTTGACCTTTCTTGATTTGTTTTATACTGGTTTTCGTCTGCATTAGAAATAGTATAGTATGTTCCATTATACAAAAAGGATTGCTTTTAATCATCATTATAGTATCGGTATTGAGTATGAAGTCTTTTTACTTATTACTGAAAGAGAGTGTTAGATTTTAGTATTGTGACACTATTTTAGAGCTGCTAATGCTTACTATAAAAACAAACAAACACAATCAAGCAAAATCAAGCATGGACAAAATATTGGCAAAGGGCAATGTGTAAACTTCGAATAGGTGCGTATTTGCTTAAAAGAGAAAGTAAAGGGAAAAATAAAGTGTGAAAACAAGCCATCACACTCTTGTTATAACTGTAGTAGCTGAATACCAGCCTGACTTTTTTCTTATATTCCAAGTTTCTGTCTCCAAACTACTGCGACGGCATCGCTGGTTTTGGTTAACCACAACCACCACATCTCTGCGTCTGGGGGCCTCCCTCTGATGTCGGAGGGAAAAGGAGCCAGTGGCCCCCCTCCACTTAAGTCTCTGATGTGTCTTAGCAACAAAAGATTTCAAATTATGACTTTAATATAAGAAATATTAATTCATTTATAGTGTTTTTTTTCTGATGCAGCAGTAGCATAGTAAATTAATCCCACCAACCAAAGGCTCATTGGTTCAAGAGGAAACTGTCCTTGAGCAAGGCACTGGCAGTCCTGTCAAGTGAGTCTGGGTGCATAAGAGGGAGAAAGTATGTATGTATGTATGTATGTATGTATGTATGTATGTATGTAATTTTATAAAAGTAAAAAGTCATTTATTAAATCAATAAATGTATATCTATATATCTAATTATATCTATCTTATTGAAAGTTCCCTCTTTAACACATTTTTGCATTTTAAGAACTATAATAAGGAAGCTATCATTTATGGTTATATCTACTTCTCTCTCAAACGATAAACACAATTTACATTTCAACATCATGGTGGAAGGAAACACAAATAATATCTATATGTCACCATAACAACACCATTTTTGTTTATGCCATAGTGACCCCAATGTTGCATGAAGAGATTAGCCACTTCCTGTTTGATCTTCTGCCCTAAACAAAATGATAAAACAAAATCACATGTATTTAGATACTGTTCTATATTTACAATTGAATATCTCTTGTTCATGACACAGGATTTGAAATACAATACAGCCACTTGGTAATGAAGTTGCTTGATTGATGGGGGACTAAAATAGACCATAGACACAACATGGGAAAGCAGTGGAGAGCAGGAAGTCATGCCCGTGCTCCAGATAGGGCCTTAACAAGCATGAGCCGAAATATTGTGTGCAAACTGCAAAATGTCAACTCCAGCTCTTGCTCTTTGAGACAATAGCTGCAGGAAGTGTTTCTGTCCGTGGAGATGATATCACTAATGTTTTACAGAATGGCATTAAATTTAGCAATAATATCTCAACAGTCTGGAGACACTTAAGTGGCAGACTCTCCACCAAAAAAGTTACATAGTGGAACTTCAATTTTCAACAAATCAGATATTAAGAGGTATAAAAAAAATAGATAGTCAAGATAGAGACTGAAAGTAGGGCTTGCGCAAACTTTTCTGATCAATGGAAGCATGTTGAGATAAACTGCAACTTCATTCAAGTAGATTCAAGGAACAAAAAATAAGCATTGATTCATAAGGCTAATCCTATGAGTAAGTTCTATAGCTGTGAACTGCTATATTGAGGATGAGTGTAAATAAATGTATTCATTGAAGTATGAAATAGCCTATAATCTCCGTTTCAATACCCAAGTTTTATTTCATTTTACAGTGTCCAGTCCTTAAATCTTGCTCTGGTAAACATCGCAACCATGGCAACATGTTTACTGCCCTGTATAAGGCTGGAGGGCTGGTTCTTCAAAGCCAGAGATCTTCTTTTAGTTGGGGCTTAAAAATGAGGTTTAGGGGGGCAGCCGCATGGAGGGTCCGGGGTGGTCTGTTAGATCAAAATTGCGTCTCTCTATCTGTATTTAAGCGGTCTTGGATTTCCTTTTGTAAGCAATCTGGTTAGTCTTATAGCAGTGTACATACTTTGATATGTCTATTTTATGGGCAATATATATTCTTGAGAGCAGTAGTTTTAAAGGGGACAAAGTTTGGTATTTCAATTTGAGGTTTAGCGTGGAAAATTCATTTGTCTGTTTCCATAAGATGTAGTTTCTCACCAAGCGTTTTCATCACTCGGTACTTTAAGTAATGCTTAGAACTTCAGCTATGGAAAAGGGAGTAGGGGTCCATATGTTTTTTACATCTTACTACTTTTTCATCAACTCATTATACTGAGCTGTAGAGGAAATAAATGAAAGACAAATATAGTTCTGGGAGTTAAGAACTATGGCTAACTGGTATAACTGTTCTGTGCCCAGTCTAGACAGTTGATGCATTTGCATTATCATTATTGCATTATTTTCTAGCAAATAATTACTAATGTGATTAAAATAAAAGAAAAACGTAACAAAAACTGTGCACAATGAAGTAGAAATATAAATAATCTACAAGTTTAAAAAACAACAACATTCATTTAACTAATAAGAACCAATTTTCATATACTTACTACTTCAGTCTAGCCCACCAGTGAGCACATGAACACGAAATAAACTGCAAACTACAATAAACTGACTTCAAACAAAGCAGCACAAGTGTCAGCCTCTCAAACAACAGCTGGGAAAACCGTAAACCAGTTTGTTGATGTTGGATGTAACGGTGCATGCAGCTAGACTGACACAGCATTGGCCATTAGATTTATGTAATGTAGAACATAGCATTATATAAGAACTTCCAGTCACAGTACACTTTATGCCTTGATAATAAACTATGAATGTTATCCTAATGGTATCCAATGTAAAACCTGCTGAATTCACAGTATGTACGGGTAAGCCAAATAGTATTTAGTAATAGTATTTAAAATATATCAAAAAAGTAAATAAATATGTGTGTAATCATATAGTTACGACATTTTCTGTAGATACCTTTAAAGGGCACCATAAAGAGCAGCAGACTTATTTCTGTTTCAAATGCCTTACAAGATTCATTTGGAATGTCTAAACAATCCTAAGTGTGTCTGTAATAAAATGCTGTAATGCCTCCATATGTGCCGGTTGTCATAAACATGTTAGCTGTTGTTTTGGCCTGAGCCCCTCTCTCTCCCATTGGGACCACAGCCCTGTCCTGTGAAGATGTCTTTTGTGTGATGGGGAGTGTCATCTGCTACCTGACCACTATTGATCATCACAGATGGCCCCGATCTCCAACTGTTCACCTCAACCCACTGCAATTAGCTGAGGAGGCACAGTGGAGAAGCAAAGGCCAAGGGAAGGGCCATGAGCTGTTTAAACATAAAATTACAATGGGGGCATATGGTGAATAAAGAATGGATTTCATAGATTATAACTTAAAGGTACACTATGTAACTTTTTTGTTGTAAGGTTTGCACGTGCTTGTGTCCATGGAGATGATATTGCTTTGCCTGTAATGTCTCACAGTATGGCGTTTCATTTGGCTATAACATCTCGACCATTTGAAGACAAGCAGGTGGCGGACACTCCACTAAAAAGTTACATAGTGCAACTTTAATTAGAAATTAAGTAAAAAACATGTTTAGATAGATACGAAAAGTAAGTCTTGAGCAATTTTTTGTGTTCAACTGAAGCATCTCCAGATAAGGTTTGGATTGGGGCGATAAACTGCAGCTTCTTTCAAGTAGATTCAATGGACAGAAAATGAGCTTTGTTTTCATTTTACAGAGTCCAAACTTCATACATTTTTGTAACTGTAGCCTCAAAAACAATACAGTAGTGATCATGGCTAGACGGCAGTGTAAATAGGCCAAAGGAGACACTTCTCAAGAGAGTGCTGAGTTCGACACGTGGCCTAAAAGCGCCCCTGAAAGGCTGCCATTGATGTGTAAAACAGTGAACACAATGTCTCTCTGATTGTCTTTCAAATGTGGAGATAGCAGCGCTCCACCTGACTGCGAAAGGCCCCGGGCTCAGGGCTGAGTCAATAAAACGCTCTGCTCACAAATGGGACAAGACGAGTAGGAGCCCGCAGAGCCAACATCCAGGCAGCACTGAGGAAGAAGCAGTTACACATTTCAATGCAGAGTTTGATAGTGACAAGAGCACATCATAAATTAAACTGGTGGGTAGAATCAATGTCAAGATTATTTGTCACAATATACATACATATATTCAAGTCACTTTTCCAATGGGTTCAACATTGATGTATAACTAGGGGTGGGCAAAATTGACAAACATTTTTTTTTTCTTGTTTTATCTGCTGTTTTTGCATCCTATTTACTGGTAAATATTTTAAATAGGCGACAGTAGCCCAGTTGGTAGAGTGCTTGTCCACTGATCTGAAGGTCATTGGTAGAGCAGTCAGATCCACTGACCCACTGGTTGGTGTGATTCTAGGTCCTACAGATGAATGTTGTCATTATGTCCTTGGGTAAGAACACTTAACCCACCTCACCTCCAAAGATGATGATGTAAGGTGATTTGAGTACCTTGAAGGTGGAAAAGCGCAATATAAAAATGTGACCATTTAGCATAGTTTGTATATAAAAACAATATACAAAAATCTACATTTGCATGTCTCCAACAATTGCAATATATTCAATTTGTTTGATATATCCCTACGTATCAGTACCACAAATATACACTACTCTAATTTGTCCATAATTTACATACTGTTCATCCCTGGTTAGAATACAGTGAATATCCTGTATGTATTGGTGAACATTAACTGTTCCTACTGAATGAACAAAATAAACATGCCATATCAGGCCATTACCCTCATCTTAGGTTCACAGATGCTGGAAAAACACAGAACATGCACAAATGAAAGTAAACCATTTTGTACATGTCTGCGGAGCATTGATCATCCAACTCATCCAAATGCTCTCACTGCCTGTACATGTAACAGCAGCAGTGATGTAACTCATATCGGACAGTGGAACAGACTATTGACGTGTTGTTCAATATGACGTCCATGTGTCCAGTCCATGTCAGCCGTCAATGAGCCCTGTTTTATCTAAAGCCCTCACACAAATGAGACGGGTCAGGGGACAGGCTAGAGGTCACAGCGGGAGAGATACATTCAGATATCACAATCACCATTTTTCATTCAGTTTTATTTTATCTTTCAAAATTGATTTCCTGAAAATTAACATCTACATACTTTTAATAAATGCCATCCATCACAAAAAAAATGTAAAAGTTCTTCCTCCAAAGTCTGAACTCTGCAAAATCAAATGCTTTTACTAACAGATGATTGGCTGTGGACGTCTCTATTACCAAGACCAAAGCATGTAATTGACAATTAGAAATGACTGAATTCTAATTCAATTTGCTAAGCTGCACAACCCTGATGCTTTTCTAATTCTATACATAAAGAAGTACATTAAAACACTGCCAGACTCACATGTAACACAATGATATCCACAATTAGCCACAAAGCGGAAATAAGCATTTGGTTGTTGCAGTGTCTTTATGAGCGCGTTTGGAGGTGTTCAGCCCAATAAAGGCATTTTATGTGTCTTTCCATTACAGCCCGTTACAGAATCTGGCGATCATGTGAGATGGAGAGCAGCAATGTGTAACTGTTTTGTGCTGACAGCAAGACTAAACAATGCATTTTTTTCAGGCATGGCAATGTGTTCAGAGTGCACATTTTCAAGAGAGAAGACAGAAATACGACGTGTTAAACTGATTCAAGAGTTGCATACATTTCAGAATATGAAATGTATGCAACTTTCTATGTAAAACAAACCTATAGGGTTTGAAAGACAGGATATTTTATTTAGTTGTTTGCCGTTTGCTAACTAGGGCCATACAAGTTGCAATTAGCTAATATAATTACTCGACTTATCGTTCATTATATGTTAGATAGAATAATATTTTTTGCGGGTCAATATTTATCATGTGTGCGTTTTCTTTGCACTATTGGGAAATTTGGGGTTATTTTTTGGCTATATGATAAGATCTGAGCTGTATAAGGTTAAATTAATAACTTCTATGACTCATTACAGATGCAAACTAAGTACTAAAGTGTTTCATTCTGCTATATAATATTGTAGATTTAGAATATTTTTTGTGGTATAAATCTACTCTTGGATTATTGTGTCAGTGGCATAAATGAGTTTCAATATTATCGTTTATCGTCTATACGTCAGCGATATATCACACTTCATGTTATCGTGTTATCCTGACAAGCCTAGTTGCAATTTTCTTTATGAAGTTGTTTTCTGATTCCATGTAGGCATATGATAAAGGTCTATTTTGCAATATAAAAAGAAACTGGCTTAATGGTGATGCAAGTGATTTGATGACCTTAATGGGGATTTTATTTTTTACTAGAGGCCTGCTTTGAGTTTTCTTCACGCAGACTCTGAATTAGGAATTTATATTACCATCACTATAAAATTTTACGGAGCTTGTTTTGGGCTATTAGATCATTATTCAAACCATTTGTGTGTCTGCCTTGTGTCATTGCTTAACTATTTATCATTGTACTGTTGTTCCATATACACGTGATGCCATTATGCTGTTCTCTTTAAACAGCAATGGGGAAGGACACTGAATGAGGAACTTCTAACATTGGGACAAAGCAACCAAAACACAATGCCATCACAGCAGCAGTAGCAGAAGGCACAAGGCATCACAGATGGATCACAGATTACTTATTACCCACTGGCCCTGTTCATGTCTTCAGTCTTAAGTTACAGGGTACAACAATGGCCACTGGTCCCAGAGGACAGAGAGGATTTGGGATCAGGTTCACTTCATTCCTCCAGCGCACTCTGATTTAACCACATGTGAAGTAATGCAGGGTCTTTGTTGTGCTTCTTATCCTAAGCCTCTGCTATTCGTGTGGCAGATGTTTGGTCTACAATTATGAGTGTGCATCAACAATCAAAACATTTACTGCAAATATACTGAAGTATTGGCAATGAACACTAGAACTCTTAAACCTACTACTACAAGATCAATATGTATATTTAGATATCAATTGCATATTTAGTATTTGCACGAATTAGACATGATCTGGGGCTACAATGTTTTGTGTGATGAAGATATCAGATGATTTGTTGTGAAAAACAATCACGTGATCTGTTATATCTGTTACCTATGAGCCTTATCACATGAAGCCGTATCACATTTTCAATGTTATAACAATTCATGCACAGTTTGGATTTTACTATTGCCTTCAAGAAGTACATAAAGTCATCTGCATCTTCTGAAAGGTCACTGTGATTAGTTAAATCCAACTGTCACTCACTCAGAGGCTGACCAATAGGAGAGGTGGGTGGGGAAAGCTGTCTATGTTTGAGCTGTATTAAACAGAGAAATAGTGAATCACAAAGACAAGGTGACCAAACTACCACATTGAACAGTCCTACCCCATTACCATTCTATTCTATTCTCAGAGCAAAAAGCTACTATCAACTGTGACCCTGCTTCACCTTTGGGAGCCAACACCTCCTCTAAAGTCATACAGTTAAATTGGTTAACCACAATTATACACTGACTCTGCGTCCAAGCCACATCTGCCACACCACACGCCCAAAGCATCTAAAAACTAGACAAGTTTACAAGTTTTACAATGTGTATTGTCATTCCTACATAGAACGCCTTTTGATGTGCAAGCCTCTCCATCCACTCCTTGTTCCCAGACTCAAAATGCTCTCAACAAAATCTGGTTTCAATACAGCTCTTCCTGTGGAGGAAGAGAATAGGCATCATTTCTGCAAACAATTAGCATGTAGCTGGTGTGTAGCCTGACCTTTGAGTGGCTGCATCGGGAGATCAGGAGCTTTGAGGCTAAAACTCTGCTAATTCAATTTCACACTGAAAGGTAAAGTGATAAAACAGTGGGTGCTATATAAAAAGAGCAAGGAGTAAGATTAAGACATGAGACACAGTTCAGAGTCATGGCATCAGGTTGGCCACTGGTTGGATAAAAACAAAGGAATTGTGGGGAAATACTGAATAATTTTGTCATGATATCGGTTCTTTTGGGTTAAATTTGAACAGAGATTTGTTGTAGCAAAAGCAAAAGTATATATATTTTTTTTCAAAATTATAAATATACCTCTAACAACTACAGTAATAACAATAGCCTTGCATTTGTACTTTTCAAGCTTAACATAGCCTCTCTACACGCGCTACTAGGCGAGGGGGGTGAAGTGTCTTACCTAAGTACACAACGATAGAACTTGCTTCTAGAATGGATTCTCTGACTTTTGGGTTGATGGATGTTGTTTAGTTAGTAAGTGAATAGATTGAATGTTTAATGTATAACTCTCACCCACAATAACAAAATCTGAAAGAAAAACTGAAATAAAGTTTTGGAATTACAATGCTCCAATTAATTATGATCCCAGTAAGTTATGATTTGGTTTTGGTTTGATTTTACTATGATGTTGGGTGAGACCACTGCATAAAGAATAACAAGGCTTTTAGATACTATTGAAGTACTATCCTAATGTTCCTTTGTCTTTGGGAGGCTGCAGCTCAGTTACAGCTGTAGCAACACTCATTAATCTGTAAAGTCGTGCTTCTAAAATCCTTGAACGCCATGTTGAACTGCAGTCTCGAGGTCACAGGCAGAGGCACCAGCCCAGAGCCCCACCTCGAGGTACAGGGCTGCTCCAGTCTGCTGTGACCAGGGACAAGACCACATCACTCCTCCAGAATGGTTTATGTTCTTTAGTACAGTAAATTCCCTACAGTTTGAGCCCACCCATTGGTTTTCCATTCTTAAGGACAGACAGACAATGGTTTGTCGTCTAAATAATATCATACTGTAGGGGAAACTTTTGACTAGTTTGGAGAAATATAAAAATTTCCAAAGCTGAAGTTTGTGCAGTACCTCGACATAAATTAGAAATGATGCTACAGGACTAGATTTCCAATGAACTTAGCAAATTCCCTGTTTCCATTATTTATAAGTCAAAGTCAAAACCCTGTTCTGTCTTGTTGCCATTTTCGTGATGTCTTTTGTCTTTCTGTGTTATCTGCCAACAGGTAAAACGAGTGGAAACAGACTGTATTTATTTCACTGTAACTAGATGTTCATTGATATGCACCTATTAAAGCTGCACTATGTACCTTTCCTGGTGTCTGCTTGTCCGAATTTATTCCGTTATAAATCTTTTTATGGCTCAGAAACACCTTAAAAAACAGGAATTCTTAGGCCTGTCATGATGCCACTATTGCAAAGAAAAAGTACCCATGATAAATATTGAGCCCCAAAATATATTGTTCCACCTATCATATACTGAACTATGAGTCGATATAGTAATTATCGTGACAGGCCTAAGTGAGTGGGGTCTCCTGTTCACAGATCTGACCTGTAACTTGGCATGGCGGTGTCTCCATTTTGCTTGTCTCCATGGAGATATATAGGTTTAATGCCACACTGTAGCAAAGGAAGAACCATGGAGACAAGCAAGTGGCTGACTCTATCAGAAAAGTTACAAAGTGCACCTTTAAATAAACAATAAATAATATACAAGCATAAAACATGACACAGCTCCCATCAAAAGCATAATCACATAGCAACACAGATGCATAGTGTCTAGCCTAAAGACACAACATGAATACGACCTTGAGCACAACTGTACAACCTTGATAACAGTGGCTTACACATAGAGGAACCAACCAAATATTCCCATCTAGTAAACATTTTTTGAAGAAGTAACAAAATTCCCATTGCTAACTTGTTAAATATTTCAGTGTGGGTATTTCAGCATCGAAGCCTGCTATTTCTGTGTATCCCTCCCTACCCACAATGATCTGTCCTTGGCCTCAAAATGCAAAACATAAACAAGAGGCTTTGTACAAACTCTGCAGTGGTGAAAGCACAGCACAAGGACAGCCCTGCATATATTGACATTGTCCGGTGTCCATGTGGAGGATAGCAGCAGGGGAACGCCAGGGGAAGTTCCTATTTTGGAAAAAAAGGCTTAAAAACAAACAATCTGTATTTTTTTTTTTTGAAGAG
>KN484103.1:0-10273 GCA_000787095.1 Periophthalmodon schlosseri
GCCCTCCTGGGGTGGTTGCTAAGTCTATGACCATGGTTATTTCTATTAAGACCACATGAGGGTGCTCACACCTCTGGACACAAATAGTTTTGTTCTCTGCAAAATAAATAACTATATTTTTTAAACCTTTTAAGCATTTAGCAGGTTCTATCAAATAGGCACCTCCACACAACATCCCTGACCATGGAACGATATTTTGTACTTACATTGTAAAAGCGAAAGATATGACAACCACTAACTCAATTATTCCCACATATTTTTGATTAGCGTGTATTAAATAAGTAGAAAAGTACTATATTATTATTATTTCTGTCAAAAATAGACCTATACCTAGACAGCTCTTGGTGCTACATGCTTCCTTACCCCCTTTACTATGATTATGAAAGTATATCTACTGTTAAAAGACTACTATTGCTCCACTGCGACTTATACTAATACTAATGCACGAAAATGACTTGCTAACTATCTCCTTCTTTTCTCATTTACAACATGTGATGCTCATAGTTATGCCCTTCTTTGTCTCACCCCTGACATTTACGAAGCTGAAGTTTGATTACTTTAAACAGATGGAAAAAGCCACAGCCCCCAAGTCAAATATGAGGGACTCACAATATGTGATTGATGTGCTGTCCTATCACTAAATGCTCTGGAATAAATTTTTTTTTTTTATATATATGGGTCATACTGCCAATCATTTTCACAGTTTTGTAGCCATTAAATGCTTCCCCGGTAGTTTAACATTAACTGCACAAAATATAACACAATGTAGAAAGACACTGTTAGTTTCAATAGTAGTTGGAAAAGTGTTAACATTTTTGTATTAGAACTAAGGGTGCATTCACACTTATTCTGTTAGGTCCTAGTTTGAGCCTGGTTCAATTTGGTTTATCCCTGCATGTTCTAATCCTGGTTTAGTCCTGGTTTAGTCCAAGTCAAGCCCCCGTTCAGTCCAAAATTCGATGTGATGTTTGTGATCACAGGCTAATTATAGACTTTGTTCTTGGGCTGCTCCTCTCTTCTTTCAGGGGTTTATTGATAAGCACAGAGAAGTTGCATGTTTAGTTCAAAAAGAGATTATGGCTTGTATCGACTGGAGTGAAGGGTCAGGTTGACTCTGACTAGACCGGAAGGAGGAAAAATCCCCTAGTGATTTGACCACTTGGGCTGTAATTGTCAGCAGCCAGACTGACAATCACAGATGTGCTGGGATAATAGCAATTATGTTGAGACTGATCTACCTGTTTGCTAGAGGAGTTGGCCTTATGTGCATTGGGAACAAGGGAAAAGAATCAAATGTAACGTAATGCCATAATGGGAGGCCATCTCTTTTTGAACATCCAATTGGCCCTGCTGCAGCAATTGTTCTCTCCTACTTCACCAGACTTGCTTTGTTCATTTCAGATTACTCAGATTACTCAGTGTATGTTTTAGTTTCATTCTGCTTATGGTTTGGCCGTAATTTTAACAGTTTTCACATATGCACACACATCACATAAATTGGAGCTAAACTGAGACCGAACCCTGAATTAGCTCAGGACTAAACTGGGCTAAAACCAGGACCTGCAACCAGGATCTCCAATTTGAAAAAGCAAGTTTAGAAATAGAACTTGTTTTCATACTATTTATTTTTTTGTGGTGAATGCCAATGCAAAGCCCAGAAATATTTTACAATTACAATTTTTAGGTTAGATGCACTTACTGGAACACAAAGTGGATCCCAGTCACAACATGATCATTACTAGTACTATTCTGTTAAAAGCCAGAGCCAATTATATCGCTACTTGCTTGGACACTAGTGCTGACAGCTAGAGGTAAGAGGTCCCTGTGCCTTTTCTATTGAAGATCATTACACCACTTTACTAGCTACTGATCGCATATACCTACAGTCTATAGGCTCGACGCAAACTCTAATGGCTTAGTGCCCTGCAGCAGTTCACTTTAGAACCAGTACATCACACTGAGAAATCTAAAGACAGAGCGAAAATGGACAAGACACAAGTGAATGAATTAGGAGAGGAATGCAATTGAGAAGGTGGGATTGGAAGTAGTCTAGTCTAAGGTCCTAATGTGTTCAATTGATTTCTATCTCCTCCCTCTCTTAGTCCTCTACACCGGTCTATACATTCTGCAGCTCACTAACTCTCCCCAGCACGCTGCTCCTGTTCCATAAAGGATCTTTGCTGCTATTGGCTCCCTAAATTGCCTCTCAATTTTCATTTGGTCGTTCGATTAGTCAGCTCCCCCCCCAGTGTTCCATCCCCTAGTCGGATTGGAGCTTGTGGAGCGAATCGATGGCACACAGCCAAGGAGTGGGCATACAAGAGCTATTTGTATTCCTCATCATTATTGGGGCAAACTTTCTTGGACGTACTCACTCCTTTCACTTTACAATCAGTGGAACATCTTCAAACACTTGTGTGAGGTTTTATTTGGTTCACTAGAGTGCTGTAGTGTCCAAACTTCTGCAGCCATTTTAAGGTGTCCTATGTAACTTTTCGGATGCTTATCTCCATGGAGATCTTATGGCTTCACCTAGAATGTTCCCTAGTATGGCATTAAACTTCTGTATTTATGGAGACAAACAGGTAGCACCACCAGACCATTATAAACATAATGGAATTAATGCAGAATACAAGTTTATTGCCATACCCTGTAACATTCCAACGCAATATTTCTCTATTGGGGCACTCCGTCATAAAAAGCATAGATTTGTTTTTGTTTAATTTTAGTTAGGATAAACAGGAGTACTTATAGGATCAAATACTAAGTCAATCCAGATCCATATATGTCTTGAAGCACTCACTTGTCAATATTGTGAGCAGGTTTCTTAACATAATGAAGACAAACTGATGTGGCAGTCCACATGATTAAACCTGGTTCTACAGAGACGAGTGAATGAGCGGTTTCAGACAAAGCCTTTTGTGCTCCAAGAGTACAAAGAAATCATTATGACTTTAAGTAATGTGTGTCACATAATTGCACTTTTGACCATTACAAATGAATGGGGGACAGACAAGCACCTGTGTTGATATATACTCATTACAAGTACACTCTTTGTTACTCTTGAACAGGCCTTCTTCTGGTTAAAGTCCTATTCAAGGGGCACCCACTGACTTAACTTGATACCCTGGTCCCTTCAGTGTAATACAGTATAATTAGCAGGATAGGCTAAATACTACCCAAGCTGCCCAAATAAGGTATGCACTGTTATAAAAAAAAAAAGAAACCTAATGCCAAAATGCTCTTTCACCCCTTCCTCTCTCTCCCTGGATGACAGCGGCTGTGGTAGAGCCAGAGGTGTGTGGACACAGATCTAATCACCACACACCGGGATGGTGCTACTGACACTTAACGACAGCAAAACACTGCTGCTTTGTAACATAAGGAAAAGGTGCATTTCTTTATGTAGAGGACACATTATTTGAATTTGGCTGATCGACTATTTAAAATGTTGCCTAGTAACAATAGTTGCAATAGTTGACGTAGTATTCTCATAGACATTGTAAGATTTCTTTGACTTCTTTTTACTCATCTTTACTTTCCCTGTAGAAATAGGTGATAGCCACATTTATGAAACATCGGCCACAGACTTAACCCTGTCGTCTTAGGACGATGAATGGTATTGAATTCTGGGTCTAACTGCCAGTCTCTTAATCAATGTCCCTTTATTAGTCATACATTTATCCAGCCCCCATCAGTGCTGTGCTCCATAAATCTGTGCTGATGACCAGGAGAGTGGAGGTACTGGGTGAAAAGGCGCCAGGAGAGGAGCGATGGATCACTGTGTGCATGCTAGGCCCTGTCCTTGTACACTGTTTAATAGAGTCATAAATACATGGAGGTGTCAGGTGGGCCATAATGGGGGCCGTGCACAGCTCCGGGGCTGTTATACATCTGTGTAACACAGATACAGTGGACACAGCTCAGAGCGGTCACATCACCTAACACTGAGCCAGAGTGAATTGGTTCAGTTCATTCTAGTAGCAGGGCCAGAATCTCTCTGGTCTTTCTTAGAAATAGAATATGACTTCATCGAAAATGTTTGCTTTAACCAATTTATAGTTTTGATACAAAACTTTCAATTGCCAGACATCTAAAATAATGAGCATGCAAGACATCAGACTGACTGATAACCATGCAGTACATGTAATCATGCAAACTATCACAGTATGACCCAAAGTTTAATGTGGATGAATGGCATTGACACTAGATATGAAACTAGCGTTACAGTCATTTCCAGACATTAATGCAGATTTCAAACCATTTATTTTATTGCATGCAACATTAAAAACAGTGCCCAAACTGCAGTACAGTCTCCCATAATAGAATATAATGAGCAGATTTTATTCATTTGTATGGATGTCTCAGATATTAATATTAAGGCCTTAAGCTTTTCTGTTATTGCCATCATTGTCATCTGCACACTTTAAAAACCAACCTCATACAATTTGCTTATGTTCATATTTAAAATAGCAAAGAGTTGGCTGTAGAGCTCATGTCAGAGCACTTTGCAGGAGCCAGATGGAGGCTGTCCATCCTTCGTTTGTCTTTGATCTGTTTGTGAATAACTTAGAGTGCGGTCTCTCCAGCTGCTGCTCCTGACACTGGCACACATGTCACAAATCTCTGTTTTGTGTTGCTTTTTTTCTGCCTTTCTTTCTTTTTGTTTCTTTTTGCCCTTTTTGCATTAAAGTGTTTTGAATTGAAAGTCAAATCTCCCAGTTCTAAGGATTTCTTCAGTTGGAACTAAACTAAGCTCTACAACTTGGTGAATATTAAAGCAGTAGATTTTCCTTGTGCTTGAATCATGCCTTAGCTGTGGTGCTTGTAGCCTCAGATTTTATAAAGCATTATTTTGAAGACACTAAACTTTTACATAGTTTGAGTGTTGACATTTTGAAAAGTTAAAAAGGGAGACATACAAACTCCAAATGTTTTGTAGCTTGGAAAAGAACTATAAGTACTGTCTACTTACTGTGAGGCTTGAGTCCATGGACGTTGCCGTATTGTTTTAAGGGCCATATTTATGGTGTATTTTCTTCTATGTATAAAACTATACACAAGACCAACAGCTGGACTAGTTTGCCTGCCTCATCATGACCCACCATCTGTGTTATGAATAATACATAGCCGCCTGTATAGAATAAAGTTGCCGTAAGTAGCACAGGTCTCTAAGCAGAATTGTGTTTCATTCTTTATAAAAGTGCTTACATCTCTTCTTGTCTCTTGTGAGTCCATATGTTTCACAAATTCACATCAGGCATTGCTTTTTTACTTTGGTGCCATCACATGTTTTGCCTTTAATTTTACTTAATTGTGTTACTTACTCGGCGCTCTTTTCTGGGCTAATCCTGCTGTACCTTGAAGCCCGTGTTTGCGATTAGGCGTCATTGAAGGCGTCAGGATGTAATGTACCAATTGGTGTGTAAACTTGATAAAAGTGACAAAATGTGCCCCTAACTCATCCTTTTATGACAACTCCAAACAAAAATGATTGCATAAAAGCAGTTTCCAAAAAGTTAACATTATAAAAGTTAAACCAACAGAATATGTAGTTCTGTTCAATTTATTAATAGGTTTGAAAAATGTATCTAGACTTGACTTGATGTCTTTATTGCACTGAAAAACGAGCAAAGAGGAAGGTTTGTATCTTTGAAAAACACTCTTATTTTGGACTAAAAGAGGGCCTCAAGCTTGTTTCCATGGGAATGTTGTTCGTTTGGCTATAATATTCCATAGTATGGCATAAAACTCAAACATGGAGAATGTCATAAAGTTATGTTTTAACTTTCTATTTCCATGGAAACATGCAGGTGACGTGCCACCTCTAAAAAGTTACATGGCGGTAAAATAACTTTTGTTTATATTAGGAAAAGTTAAGGTTAGATTAAATTCTTCAGGACTTGATCCACCTCAAAGTACACACATGACCTATGACCCCGAGCCCAGTCGGAATTGATTTGATTGGCCTTTGTGTCTCCCAGGACCCTCCCACCTGGTCGGGGTCAACAGAGCATCCACCTCTGACTCAACATGGAGATCCAGAGCTGTTAAACTCAGTAAGGAAACCATAGTCTGGGCCACAATTCACCAATTTAAGCACACCAAGACCTGCCCCTGCCATGTCCCTGTGGAAACCCTGTGCATACGAATATGGTTATGAATATTCAACACTCCAAACACCTCCGTGATGCAGTCAGGGGAGCAGAAGTTCCAGCGTCTGTTCCTCCTTTACGTTTAAAGAGAAGGCATATGCTTTCATATGCTCATCAACAAAGAACTCAGCTAATTAGCATACTTAAGTTTTTGTTTAAACACAGAAAGTTGGTTAAAGTTGGTTAGTGGCATTTTGTCACCCAAGCAATATAGGGAAAAAGTGAATCTTATTAACCCTGTCCTTGCATAAGAGTTGAAATTGTGCTGCTCTCTTTATAATGATGGTCAATTTTTCATTACAATAATAGCCTTCCAGCTAACACAGACAAATAACTTCTACAGTATTTTTTTTATATATCTAATGCATTTTTTCATTAGGCGTTACCATAGCAAATCAATTATACAATGATATGGCCAAATTCTAACTTGGATACCCTTCCTGTCACAACCAGCCACATTTCAATGGAGTGGGCAATGTGTGTAAAGAGACTTAGCCAGAGACACAACAGAGTGTTGAGCTTCTGGTCAAAGGGATCTATTTCTGGCACAACCATGTTTGTACTAATTCATTAAATAAGTCAAAACTGGTTTGTAAAGGAGTTAGTAGTAAAAGAAGGAAATAAAATATATGCAATAAAAATAAATAAAAATGTTGACACAAGGCTCTATCTTTGACTCGTCTTACATAGAGGGAGTTAGCTTTCATTTGAAGATGGTGGCTACAAGTCTTATTCTGGCCCTAGCAAAGGAGCGTTGTAGAGCTTGATCTAGGGCTTCACGGGGAATAAGGCAGCTTTAGTGATCCCTTTAGCTGTGGAGTGGGTGTGGTTCAGAACTGTGAGCATAATGAACAGAGCCACCATTATAATGACACTATTGTACAGCTGTAATGAGGGAATAAGAGAAAGATGAGTTTCAATTATCATCTACGTAGGCATTTAAATCTCACTAAATAAGTGAAATCATCACACCCAAAGTGTGGCTTTTTCTCTAAGAATATACAGATATGTGTAAAAAAAAAAAAAAAAAAAAAAAAAGGATTTGTGTGATAAAAGAGAAGGTGTAGGCTAATCTGTCTGCATACTTTTCACAGCAATGTGAAAAGTGTGTTATTATGAAACAAAAACTAAGGGGGGGAATTACATTTTCATTTGCTTGTTAAAGTGAAAACTTTTTAGCCAAAAATATACTGAAATAAAGTCATATTTTTTCATGTTGGTTGTGTTTATTAAAACTTAGTAAAACATTTGTCCTTACTCTGAGAGGACATCTTCACCAATCTGACTCTCATTTGGCCTGGGAGAGGGCCTCGTCCTGCTTGTTTCCATGGAAACAGTTTTTTTTAATACGTTTAATGAAATTGCAGACCGACATGCACCTAAAAGAAAAATTTGAAAGTAAAACTGTAACAATCCTTAGTTCAACACAGAAACAGCAAGTTTAATTAGAGAAAGAAATGCTGCTTGGAAAACTGTGCACACAACTAGATCAGATTCGGATTGGGGATTTTTTCGTAAAAAAAAAGACATAGATCTTCATCAACAGTTAGAAAGGCAAAAACTTCTTACTTCATGTGTGCGCTGATAGAGTGATGGAGATCCGTCAAACTTGTGAAGAACAGTAAGATCCTTCTCAGAACCTAGTATCCATACATTACCAATCGATATTTTATTGGATTCAGATATTGTAAATTTTAAAGAGGAAATATGTGATGCTTTTAATAGGCATTTTATCTCTGCATGCGACGTTTTGCAAAATAATGGTGAGGAGGTTGAGCATTACTGACTAAATATAGTTGGCCTCACCTTCACACACAGCTTGGGCTCTGGAACCCAACTCACCAAGAAGCGTTGGACACTTATCTGGTGTTGCCCACAGGAGAGGCAGCAAACTGGTGTGGGCTTGCTTATTGCCTCACAGCTCAGCCGCCACGTGTTGGAGTTCACCCCAGAACCTGCCCCTTCTCTCACTGTTGTGTCGGCCTACGGGCCAAACAGCAGTGCAGAGTACCCAGCCTTCTTGGAGTGCCTGGGAGGAGTACTAGTGCACTGACCAGGTTCTACTGGGGGATTTCAACGCCCATGTGGGCAACGACAGTGACACCTGGAGAGGGGTGATCGGCAAGAATGGCCTCCCTGATCTGAACCTGAGCGGTGTTCTGTTATTGGCCTTCTATGCTAGTCACAGTTTGTCCATAACGAACATCAGGAGAGGGGCAGAGCTGTTAAGCGATTACAACCTTGTTGTGAGTTGGATCCGCTGGCAAGGAAGGAAGCCAGACAGACCTGGCAGACCCAAGCATATTGTGAGGGTTTGCTGAGAATGTCTGGCAGAGCCCTCTGTCAGCAGAGTCTTCAACTCACACCTATGGGAAAACTTCTCCAAGATCCCGGGGGAGGCTGGGGATATTGAGTCCGAGTGGATGATGTTCTCCACCTCTATTGTCAATGTGGCCACTCATAGCTGTCATCGTAAGGTCTGTCGTGCTTGTCGCAGCAGCAACCCCCTAACCCAGTGATGGACACCAGAAGTAAGGGATGCCATCAGGCTGAAGAAGGAGTCCTATTGAGCCTTGTTGGCTTGTGAGAGTCATGCGGACTTATCCATCACGCAGAGCTTTATCAGCTCTATACTCTCTATCGGGTGCTCGAGGGTTCATGGAAGTTTGCCCAACCAGTCCACATGTGCATTGTGGATCTGGAAAAGGCATTCGACATGTTCCTCATGGTGTCCTTTGGGAGGTGCTCCAGGAGTATGGGGTCTGGGGCCCTTTGTTAAGAGCTGTCTGATCCCTGTATGACCAGAGCAGGAGCTGTGTTCGCATTGCCAGCAATAAGTCAGACCTGTTCCCAGTGCATGTTGGACTCGGCCAGGGTTGCCCTTTGTCACCAGTTTCTGTTCATTTTTCTATGGACAAAATTTCTAGGTGCAGTCAGGGGCCAGAGGGGGTCCAGTTCAGGGCCCACAGGATCTCATCTCTGCTGTTTGCAGATGACATTGTCCTGATGGCTTCCTCAAACCAGGACCTGGAAAATGCACTGGGATGGTTTGCAGCCAAGTGTGACATGGCTCACATGAAAATCAGCTCCTCTAAATCCAAGGCCAAGTGGGTGGTGAGTCTGCGTCTCAAGTGGAGGAGTTCAAGTATCTCAGGGTCTTGTGAGGGAGCATGAGATTGACAGGCAGATAGGTGCAATAACTGCAGCAATGTGGTCACTGCACCGGACTGTTTTGGTAAAGAAGGAGCGGAGTCGATACAGGCAGTCAAAATAAATTTCCTCTGCAGGATGGCTGGCCACTCCCATACAGATAGGGTGAGGAGCTTAGTCACACAGGAGAGACTCTGAGTAGAGCCACTGCTCCTCCATGTCGAGAGGAGCCAGCTAAGGTGGCTCGGGCGTCTGTTCTGGATGCCTCCTGGACACCTCCCTGGGGAGGTGTTCCAGGCATGTCCCAACAAGAGGAGGCCCATGGAAGACCCAGGACAAGCTGGAGGGACTATGTCTCTCGGCTGGCCTGGATACGCCTTTGGATCCCACCAGAAGAGCTGGAGGAAGTGTCTTGGGTGAGGGAAGTCTCAGAGTCCCTGCTAAAACTGCTGCCCTTGTGACCTGGCCCCAGATATGTGGAAGAAAATGGATGGATAGAACCCAGGGAGTAGTAGCCAATGGACTTGAATCAAATGTTTAAACTTTTAGCAAAAGAGTGTCCCAAGGCTCAATTTTGGGCCCGCTACATTTTACTATATTTATGAATTCCATCGGTTGCAATTAAAGAGAAAGCCTCATACATATTATGCAGATGATGCTGTTTTGTATGCAAGAGCTCCCTCTGCTAATCAGGCAATTTTTAAACTGCAGCAAGATTGTAATCAAATTCAAAATTCCCTCAAAAATCTTAAATTATTTCTAAAGCTTGACGAAAACTTATCCTTTAAAATACATATCTCGGAATCATGTAACAGTTTAAAATCAAAATTATCATTTTATTTTATTTATTTATTATAGAAACAAATCTTGTATCCCTTGTATTTTACAGAAAATAAATTGTTCAAGCAACTTTTCTTTCTGTTCTAGATTATGGAGACAAGCAGACTTCAGCCTTTACTTTGAAACCT
>KN484103.1:10283-37927 GCA_000787095.1 Periophthalmodon schlosseri
TGTTTGTTTCTAACGGGTGTGAATTTAAAACCCATCACTGTACACTCTATGAACATGTAGGTTGGCCATCGCTATCTGTCAGAAGAGAATAGCACTGTATAAAATGTATTTATAAGTGACTACTTCATCTGAATATCTCACTTACTTGTTGAACTTTGATACAGGGATTTATTATACAAGATCTCACTATTGTCTAAGTCTAAAAACTGGCCACATTAGAACTAAAATGGGAATTGGTTATTTTGTTTCCCAAAAATGGAATTGGTGCCACTAATGCACTTTAATAATCTGGTGATAAACATTTATAATCACACCTGCACCTATTTTTAATGTTTTAAATGGATCAACTGTATGTAGTTATTTGTTTTGTTTGTTTTTGTTTGTATTGTTCTGTATTTTCTTCAGGCATGGATTTCTAAACAGTGAATAGCCTATACATTACATTAAATCATGTAAAGGTGTATTGCGGGATAGTGCCTTCGAGGATGAAGGAGCTGGGTCAGTGTGCCCTGTGCAGCTCGTGTGAGGAACAGTGTGGTCAGAGCAGTCACTCTGATGTGCTGTAGGTGTGTGAGGGAGAGGAAGAGAACAAGCCTGTAATGAGACACCTCCATCACAGAAACAGGGACAAAGCGTGACAAGACCCAGGTGAACAGAAACAAAGGACAAAAAACAGAACACTATTGTCATCATCAGTGATATTCGTACTATTTAACTCTTAAATGAAATGGAGATTTTATTTTGGAGTAGTTGTCATTTCCTCTTACATTTTATTTCAGTGTTTTATATCGGTGTGGTATATTTTTTGGCTGTTGAAGAGTAAAATGTAAAAAAACATAACTTTTTGAACAAAACATGAATGCAGTATTTTTCCACCTTTTTAATTACGGTAGTAATTAAAAAAAGGTATAATTATGTCTGTGTCACTATATATGTATGTCTATGTATGTCTTAGTGTCTTTCCTGGTTCAGAAGTTTCCTCAGGATACTCCAAAAATGTGCAGTTATTAAATTAAATGAGCATGAGATACAATAAAGTCAAGCAGGTTTTTGACATGGAACTTTTCAACAGTAAAAGTACAATATAAAATAAATAATAAACGTTTATAACTAACATTTTATCATACAAAAAATATTAACATCAACCATTTATACATCAATTCATTCCAATTTACTTAGTGCCATTTTTTTTTTTTTTTTTTTTTTTAGAAAAAGTGACACAGTTGAACTCAATTTCGTGACATTTTTTCAGACATGGTAGATTTGCAGTCCTATTCCCATAGCAGTTGGTGTTTCTGTGAGCTTCCACCTCCCACTCTGATCCTTCTGGTCCTAACTGTCAGGAGCTGTGGGCAGACAACACGCAATGATGTTGAACAAATATTTCTAAACTACAAACTCCATCAATAAAACTTTTGGCCATGGCTTGTAGGCAAAACCTCCCCTTCCCAGCACAGTTCAGTCTCTCCTGATTGAAGGCTATTTAAATGGACTAAATTGAGTGCGCACAAGCTAGCTCCGACGCAGGCCGCTGTCTGCACTCTATCCTGTCGCACCAGCTTAATGTTCGATAAGAACTGGGCTGTATGGGGCTATTCAAAACATGTTTGCAGAAAGTCAATTGTAGATAAAAGATAAATTCTCTAAAATGTGTTGTTTTTGTGCAGTCTGCTCCATCCTCCAAATGATAATGTATGGAAATGTAAAATACAAAATTGTCTGAAATTATTCTCATTCTGTCATTTTAGGGTACGTTAAAACAACTGTGGAAACTAAGGTCTACCAAAGAGAACAACCATACACTTACACTTCAAAATCATTTCTCATTTGTTACGAACCTATTAATCCTAGTATTTTGCATTTTGCTTGCCAAAAATTTATTCGGTCATTATAAACTGGTGAACAGACAAGCCATGTATTATTTATGTGTGTGTGGAGATGTGGATGGTAATGGCCTCTGAAGGAGAATGAAAAGTGACCAGTGTCCAGCCAATTGGGAGCATAATGACATGGGGTCAGTTGACTCTGATTCAATTAATATCACTGCTCTTTCCCGCAAGCTAAAGATATTTTTCTTGGCTGTTGTTCCAGGATGTTTTTTATCCTTATTAATAAATCCTGACCAATTAAATAACCTAGCCAAAAGCTAATGTCCAAGAGCCTAAACACTGCAAAACAAAAATAACATTGCATTTGTCTTTGTATTTGCCTCCCAAGGAACCAAAAAAGCTATTGACAAAGTTTAATGGGAAAACAGCTGGAATGGCATGAGGACTGGGTCAGAGTCTCTTAACTGCAGTTCTTGTGATGTGGTGTAACGTGCCAAAAAATCATAGCTGCTCAGAGCTCATTTTTCTATACAGGAGGGCTAGACATTGTGATTTGTCTCTGTATAGGGGACTGTATATCACATAGGCCATCACTACCAAGCACTATTCGTGCAGTCATGCATGTGCCCTGTTTTTAACTTTCCTCATTGCTTTCTGGGTTTCATTTTAATCATCATCATGTATTGACGCGCTCCAGACTTATTCTTCTTTCTCACCTCCACGTTGAAAGAATGGGGCCATTTCCCTATCACCCTCTGTCATTCTGGCTGGAGTCTTACCGATTTCTGGGACATGTGTAACTGACTTTGACTATGTGGGTGCCAACTTCAGACAACACAACTTTAAAAACAAACAAAGGAATCTTTCAGAGTACGACAGTAGCTTGTGTGCGCTCACAGCTCTCAGGAGGGCAGTTGGCGGGGATCCTTCACTGGGCTTGACTGGACTGACATTTGGGCAACTGGTGTGTGTCGGCCTCTGGGGCAGCTGTGTACCAGTCCGCTGTGTCTGCTCCTTTGTCTGACCACATTTACTCCCACGACACAGTACCTCTCTCTGCATGTCACATGTTTCTTCTTCAGTGCATGGGTTCCGCGCTGCCACTTTGATGCAAGGAGACAGGGACGAAGTTACTTATGCAATAACTTGGTCAGGCTACATGTGACAGATGTGTTGCAATGAATATGCTGCTTACACTAAAGGCCAGGAAAGTAGCTTGGAAAAATCTTATTAAAACTGTGGTTGGTGATTAAAAGGTGAAGTCTTCTTTTGACCTGTCATGATAAAAAATTTTGAAGTGCGATATACTGATGATAAAAATACAGACAATACAATATTATTGAATTTAATTTATGCCACTGACAGAATAACCCTACAGCAGGTTTCTCCCAAAAAACTACTAAATGAGCAACAATGTTAAAAAAAACATGACCTGCAATGAATCAACATCAGAATGAAGCATTTTTGTAGTTTGTTTGCATCAACATCATGAATAATGGAAGTTATTCAACCCTCACAGCTCAAATCTGATCATAGTACAGAAAAACAGCAAAAAGTTCTCATCTAGCACAAAAAAAAAATCATTGTTAATCATTGTTATATCTTTCATGTAATGAACGATAAGTCAATATAGTATTTATCGTGACAGGCCTAGTCTCTTAACTAGCTGTCCCTGTGACACTTATTTCTTTCTTATCATTCTTTAACAATGACCAGGATCCTTTTTCAGATGGTGAGCCTGGATATTAGTCAGAAGAAGTATGGCATAAAACATCTCTACCTCTTTGAAGAATGTTTCAAAGTATGGTTTTAACTTTTCTATTTGCATGGAATTATGCAGGTCACATGTCACCTCCAGAAAGTTACATACTGTACCTTAAAGCACCTTGAGATAACCCACCCTGACAGAAAGGACTTAGGATGTGTCTGACATTCACACAATCAGTGACAAATACAGGTTGGCTTTATTTATCGAATAAAAGGCAAAATAGATTCATATTTAATTATATCCATGCACAATCTATGTGCACGAACATAAATGCCCCGTCAGAACTGAAGACAGATTCTGGAATTTACCGACAAACAACTCCACCTTTAACAAGCCAAGTGAAAAAGTCTTACAAATGACTGCACTTTCCAGGTCTTTAGCCTTAGCCAGTGGTGCTCTGCTCTGTAATTACTGCCTCTATTTGATTCTAATCAGTGGTCTGAACAGACAGATACCACATCCTCTTTAAAAACCCTCCCTCCCCAAAGAGCTGGCAGTCCAGCACTATACTCCTCCAATTATCTAGTCAGCATCCACAGTCAGAGCCAGACGCTTTCACTGTGTTTGCCAATTTGATGAGTCAATTAGATTTTCTCCCAGGTAAGTAATCAGCCAAAGAAGAGAGAGCACAGGAAGTTGGTTTGGCGGTCCACAGCTGAGCCTCATTGTAACGCCGTTTTTTGGGTTTTTTTTTATCATTTGTTGGATTCATGTGAGGCAGGTAAAAGATTAGAATTATTCAGAACACGCTTAGAACAACGCTCATGTGTGTAGCAGGGAAAGATTGTGGAGATATGTAACAATGTGAGTGATGACAACAGTGATTTTAGGATGGTAAATTGGTTTAGTTACAGTTTTGGGATTTTTTCAAAAATCTGCAAAATCATGAAAGTTTTAACAACATTACAAAAAATAACCTTGAGCCTATTTTTTCATCTTAAAAAAAAAAAATAAATATGGTAAATTGGCTAGTGCTCATGGTAGTGCTGCAAGTTCCAAATAATACATTTAATATGTGCTAAAAAGTTGGGCCTTGAGGTCAAAAAGGTTAGGAATCCCTGGTGAACTGGTTTCATATTGGTGTCAAGATAGTGCCCGTCATCTCTCATCTTTTAGTTAAATCTTGGCTCGTTTGTTGGATAGGACCTGTTCTATAGGCCTGCATTTGATGCTGACCACAACATATTGACAACACCACAGCAATGAAGATGCTCTAAACAATTTCTTGAGCTTCGGTCGACCATTCAGATCCTTAAGTGATAAGTATATAGAAAGGGTTGAGTGACAGTTGTCTCTGGTGAGTGTGTGACAGACAAACAAACAGTGAGTGGAGGACTCGTGACACTTGGCTGTCTGCTGTGCCCTTGTCAGCTGCTGCTCTCCTCAGAGCTGCACTGGCTCACCTCACTGACCTCTCATCATGCTCACACCAGGAGAGGTGGGGACAGCGTCACGTGCACACAGACATCCAGGCTGGGGCAGACAGAACTGCATATGGGCATGGTGCTGTTCTTAATTAATAACACTGTTTTCAAAAGGTTGCAATGCATTGTCAGTTGGCCCATCACAGCTTGCAAACAATTGCGAAGACAATTTTGTAAGAATGGAATTTCAAATAGTTGCATAATATTGTTTTATTTTGTAGTGTTATAGAATAAATGAAGTTGCAGAGAATGTAAAGAGAGGAAGGACGCTGGATGTCTAATGAAGACATTTATTTGTGGTATTATCCATTCAAGCCTGGCTATGCTTCTGTTATAGGGAGTATCATAATATCTGATGACATAGGTCAGATAACAAGGACTGAGCTGGCAGTGTCCTTGGCACAGCATTGCAATTTCCCTATCAAGTAGGCCTTTAAACAATTTACAGATAACCAACTCAATGTTAGTTCACTAGAGGATTCACAAATTGACCAAAAACATGCATGCACAGCCAGTGGACCTGTTGTTACAGCTTGGCCAATGATTGAACTCACATCTCAGCTCCATGGTGATTTTAATTACATTTTAGCAACTGCATTATTTGATAAGTTTTCAAGCTTTTGAAAGCTTTCGTTGGACATCAGAGCAGATGGAAATGGGAGGTGCCTCATTTCTCTGAAACATATTATGACATATTGTGGTAAATAATGTATAGTGAACGGCTGTATAATCACTTTTACTACACTGACAAAGAGATGTCTGATGTTTCAGACTAAACTGTGTACATGTATAGTTTAAATGTAAAGAAAACAATTAACAAATGTTAAAGATGTCCATTCTTACATATTTCAAAGTTTTCATCAACATGTTTTTTTTTCATAAGTGCAGAGATCATAATCCCATTAAACAACATTGTGGCAGAATCCTAGTTCATTTGCAAGTGTGGGGACATGCATAATCAGCTTAGAGAGTTTTGTGTTGTTGGGAATGAAAGTTGTGATTCTTATTTCACAGCCCATGATTAAAAGATATTATTAGATAGTTCCTCTTGTTGTATTTGTTACTTGTTATGGAAGATACACACAAAATGCAGTCACATATCCATTTCTCCTCCGCAGTTATGTTTAAAATTTACATCTGTGGTTATAAACTACATTCACTCTGTTACAAATGTGTTGTGGCAGCTACCATACTAACCTGTACTGTATCATGTAGACCACCACCAGCATGAACCAAGCACAACAATCCATAGGTTTCAGAATGATGAAAAATTACATTCAATCAGAAAAGTTACATGGTGTACTTTTAATTGTACATGCCCAATAACCTTTGTCTAGGGCAGTGGTGAGACAGTATCAGTGTGCAGTCGCGCTCTCTGGCTCCTTCTACTGTCATGTTTTCAGGTCTTGCAGCTCCTCTTCCTCTGCCCCCCATTTTCTGAGTGTGAAACTGGTGGTAGTGATTTTTATTTTTTCAACTTTCCCCAAACCACATAGAATTATTATGCTATATCTGACGTTTTTGTCGAAATTGGGCAATAAATATATTCTTGTTCCTTACCATTTCAGGGGATGCTGTGTGTGTATTTTACATTTGGACAGTCTTTTTGCTTGGCTAAACAATAACTATAATCATATTTCTTATATCCTTGTTTTGATTGATCGTGACAACATCCAAACAAATCTATATACTGAAATCAATACCAGACAATCAAGTATTTGTTGTATGGCTACCTCTGACACTACAGGTCGTTGAAGTGACCAGCACCAGTGATGATGAACTGGAACTCACAGCATCAGTGGTCAAGCGGTCAAACATTACATGGAGGCAGTTTGATTTGCGATTCCTATAAATCTGCAGCAGCACCAGCAACCAAAGGTGCTCATGATTCAGGGGTCATAGGTCACTGTTGTGTAATGAGTAATGAGGCGGAGAGGTACTGACTGCAAGACCACCAATGAAGTATAGATGTTATAAAATATGTAAATAGTGTTGATCTGATTCATACCAAGGCTGTACTGAAATGTCACATGGAATTTTAATGATCTGTTAATGAGGACCAAAATGTGTTAGCTTCAAAAAGTTACAGAGAAGGCTACACTAATGAAAGAAGAAGTGGATGCACAAACTTCGGGCATTTTGAAAACACCCAGTGACAGCTCCCAGGTCTGTTTTAAGGAGATACTGCTAAAGAAATGCTAATAATCTGCCGCTTTCCCGCAGTCATTGTTCCGTAGACAGAGCAGGAATCCATGTAAATAGAGGGATAAAGCACAGCAGTGGTTGTTATAGGAGACGATAGGGATGCAAAAAGAGACTTCAAATTCCCAAATTTTAGAAAAGCTATATGTTATGGTCTTTTTTTTTTTTAGCCAATTGCAAAGGTCAATTTAAGGCTACCTGGATTCTATTTGAAAATGTGATTTTGATAATAAAGAAAAGGCCTGATTCTATAATGATAACCAAAACCAAAAAAACTGAAATTTTTAACAGAAACAAAGACTATTCAGGAAATGTTCAATTATGTCTTATTTATGTTTTTAACTTAACTTTCTTATATTTTAAAAATGTCAACACTTCAAATGTTTTTCTTAGTTTTAGTATTGCATAACCGGGTATATCATAACCTTAATGTGTCTCCTTACTCATTCATCATATTAATCCAGGAGGTTTGGATGAAATGCATTAAACATGGCAACAGTTTGAGAGGTGCTTCTTTGTTGGGACTGTCTGTGCGTATTTGGAATAACAAGATAAGGCTCACTTGCATAACCTTAAGAAGTCAGGCCTGAGGAGAAGCTATTGTAACAGAAGAGGTGAATCACATTTGCCGCACTAAGCTCGCACAAAGGTATGGAAAATACTAGAGGATCAGTATAGTGCTTTTATGGCGACGCCCACATCTCCTCGGGTTTAATCTACTCTCCCATTGAGTGTTATTTGTAAGACCTTTGGCAGGTTAGATATTACGAGGGGCCCATTGTAATCCCAGGAAGAAGCACTCATGAAAGCTGCCATTTGTATTCACAGTCAAAAGTGCACTGACTATCAAAGGCCTATAGTGCTATTTGGTCTAATAGAAAGAAAATTTGCTGACCTTATTAAGGCAAGAAATGAGATAAAAAGGAATTGTTCTTTTTCATAATATGCCTGCAGCAGGTTTATGTTAAAATATTACTATTGCTCTATTGCTTTTTAAATATTTGGGAGTGATGCAATGTAGAGTAATTCAACATTACAGTATCTTAGAATAATGTAATAAGCTCTAGATGTGGTTTTGTTATTGAGACTAATCTGGAGTCTGTAAAATAGATGTAGCTATAGTGTGAGTACTCCATTTACTTGCAGTATAGGGCCCTGGGACTATGGGTGGGTCTAAAAAAACAATATCACATACAGTTGAAACCAGAAGTTTAGATACACTATATAAAAAGACACATATGCTATTTTTTTTTCTCGCTGTCTGACATGAAATTAGACTAAACCTTTCCTGTTTTAGGTCAGTTAGGGCTACCAAAATGATTTCTGTTTGCTAAATGCCAGAATAATGTTTTAGGTAGTTAGGGCTACCAAAATGATTTCTGTTTGCTAAATGCCAGAATAATGATACAATATTTTCTTACAGCCAGACCATAGTTTTGCTTTGGCTTTATATCTCATTTAGGAAGTAGCATTCTTATTCTGAAAGTTCATACTTCACTGTGATTCGTTAAATTCACCTGCCACTCACTCAGAGACCTAAAGAGACTGACCAGTAGGAATAATGGGTGGGAAAAGAGGCTGCATTTGAGCATAGAGCTCCTTTAAACAGAGAAGCACTGAATCACAATGTCACCATATCACTAAAGTATGATATGGCTACAGCTCTTAAGAGAAGAGATTACAACCCATGTTTATCAATGTATGATTTCCTGCAGAAAAGACAAGAGCTTCAGGGACAGAAGTCAAACAGGAACTAAAACTAAGATTTGGGTGATATTCATGATAGCTATGATATGATATGATATGAAGTTATTGCTAAAGGGGGGGGGGGCAAAACTACCTGCTTGTGTCCATGGAGATACTGCCTGGATCATTCCACAGTATGGCATTAAATATACACCACAAGGCTAGATTACAGGCTAGATCTGTGGAGATTCAATCCCACTCACAGTAAAATTGCATGCTTTTCAAGCTATAAAAACACCTATAATTAGGCCTGTCACGATAACAAATTCTGAGGTATGATATATTGCTGAAGCAAACGATAAACGATAATATTGAAACAAATTTATGCCTCTGGCTCACAATAAACCAAGAGCAGATTTAAACCACAAAAATATTTTAAATCTGCAATATTGTTAAAAAATGTTTTGATCTGCAATAAATAAATAAATAGCAGACCGAAACACTTAGTACATAGTTCGCATCTGTAAAGTTATTAATTCAACCTTTTACGGGGTAAATCTTATTGTATAGCCAAAAAATAACCAAAAATTTCCCAGTAGTGCAAAGAAAATGTACATACAATAAATACTGACCCCCAAAAAAATACTGTTCCAGTTTTCGATAAGTCAATATAGTAATTACAGGCCTACCCATAATATGATAAATGAAAGACAGATATTCTGAATGCCATAATGTGGAACATTCCAGGCAAAGCAACACCACAAGCAGACAAGCAGCTGGCATACCATCCACAGAGTTGCCCATAATCATGAGGTCTTTTGCTTGCATGTCTCATCAGAGGTAAAAAAAAATACATCTTCCTTCTGCTTTAGAGATGTTAGCTACATTTTTGCCACAATACTCTCTCTATCTCCTCTATGAGTCGTTATTGGCATGTGGCGGCACCTCAGATCAATGGCTTGTCACAGCCCATAAATCCCAAACTGACCCCCCACAGGTATATCTTATATTGTATGTGACGTGTGCAACAAGAAACAGGTCAAGGTTAGGAACATATTATACCTGCAAGCAGGATTAATCGCCCACTGGAGCTTTTTCATCTTTGTAAAACAGAAAACACACTTGGCTTTGTTGACCTTGGAGAATGACTGGTCGGGGGGCGCCATGTTCAAGGTCTAAGTTTGAGAAAATGGTAAAGTTATATAAATTCACCCATTTTTCTTGAGAACTTCTTTTTTTTTCTAAAGAACCCCTCATGACACAGTGCAAGGCTTGTGGAGCTGGAACAGCTTATACACACTTTCATAAGGATCTATTGATTGCTTGGCTTTACAAATATGAGTTGGGAATTGAGCCTGTACTGTGTAATATGACAAAAGAAAATACTGTGAATCATTGGATCAATTGATATTCTTTTACCAGACTGACATGAAAACTTTCCACACACAATTTTACACCTCAATGCCACTTTGATTCGGCCCTTTGCTTTTGCTGATAACAAGCCATCAGAGTGTTTGAGAAAAACAGTACACAGCGCACCTACTTTTCATTATACAACAAAGACGTCTTGTTGATTAAATGAAAGTAATTAATAATACAAATATTATCCTGTCATCTTGCTTTGAATCAGATGCCCATGTTCCCCTGTGTTCCCTGCAAGTTTTTACTGATCAGAATTGATCACTTTTTAACAAATGTTGCAATTTCCTCAAGAGCCTGCTGATCTTTCTGATCAAAAGAAGAATCTATTAACAAAATTCGAGATTGCAATATTGTTCTGCTTTTTATAATTGTGTTGGTTAATAATGTGGCCTTCTTGTTTCAATTGCTCCTCTCAGTTCATCGTCCCAAGGTTCTTCACGTTTGATAGTACAAGGTAAATGGCTTTCGGAAAGTTCTTTTAGAGCTGCAGAATGAATTGTAATCCAATCAGAATCGTAATTTCTCTTGGTGCAATGATCAATTTGAGCGTCCTCTGCAAAGAACAAAATATCCTTTGTCTTTTTAGAAAAACATTATTGTACCTGTACAATTTAGACCTCTTTAAACATGTTCTGAAATTCTGGATTCTTGGGTTAGTATATCAGTTCAGATTTCAATCTTCTCTCTAATGTTAATGTTTACAATGGGCACTCCTTTCAGAATCCTCTGCTTTTAAAGATTTTTTTTAGATTTTTGTTCATGTAATTATGTCCATGTAAAGTCATTAAAGATTGCTAAACCAACTGTATGTGTTTAGACCATAGACTGTATAAAGAAGTGGACTAAGGGAATGTGACGTCCCCCATAGCGTTTGGCTCCAGTCAAATGAAGCTTGTCGAGGCTAGAGCAGTTATAGGGGCGAATATGGAGCTCAGTTCCATATCTGGAACTCCGACCGCAAGTATCATAGCAACAAAAGAGCCAATCCAGAGCAAGGCTGATGAAGGTAATGCCCCTTCCAGCCTGCACCACTGATTTACCACCACTGATTTAGCACGGAGCAGGCACTTAGCAACGCTGTCAATCAAACCTGTTGCTAACTCTAGCAAGAGTGACCTTGGGGAAAGAAGGCGCCTGATTCGTCTGTTATTAATGTTGATATGTTGATTTACGGGCACAATAGCGAAATAAAAGCACCAGCGTCAAGTAGAGTGGGTTAATATGAACATTTTAAGACCAAAATAACGAGGCTCACTGCAGCAGTTACAGAGAGAGGGCTGGCAATTTTTCTATATAAGTGTATTGGAGCCAGAGTCGATGGAGCCGAAGCACGCCCACGATCATTTCCTATTTGGAAGTGGGCCGCTAGCAGATTAGCTACGTCCATTTATATATATATACAATCTATGGTTTAGGCTTTATGCACTTTTTCATATTAAGTCCAATTTCTAATTTGAAAGTTTGCAGAATAGAGGACTTATATGAACCAACTCCACCATATAATAAATGTACACAATTCCACCCACTTACAGGAGTCCTCTATAGAATTAAAAGTTTATATTCAATTCTTAAAAGTTCCAGAATTGTAAATTTCAACACAATGAACCACTGACAATGGAAGAGCAGACGCAGTTGCTTTCTCCACCTCAAGTTTTTGAGTACAATGTGACCTTGAAAAAGAGCACATGTACAAGTACCCGGTATAGCAAGTACTTATCTCCTTTCCGTAGTGACAGTAATTCATCATTTATGTTTTGGACTTCTTTAGCTTTCGATTGTGAAAGAAACTCAGCAACACCTAAATATTATCAGTATAGAGACAGAAATGCATTTTGTTACAGGACAATCAATTTTGCATTTCTTTGTGCTAGTTGGAAGTTGGAGTCCATATTTGTCTGAATCTGAGCTCTGCAGATTGACACACAAAGTACATAAATAACACTGATGGTCTAATCTGATGGTCTATCAACAAAACTTGAGCCATCTCTACACTGAACAATATTGCATTGGCTCATATGTATGCTGTAATTGTTGAGGTATGTATATTTCCTCAAAAACATGTGTAAAACTAAATTTGTCTAAATTTCTCAGGTTCATTTTGTGTAAAAGAGGAAAATGGGTTTTTTTTGGTTGACAGTTTGATCCTATAGCTCTGTCCAGTGCATAATGCCGTTGTGTTTTTGGGCAAGAACCTTCACACAGCTTGCTCATGTATTAACAGGCTGTGAATGAATGAGAGAATGGTAGTAGTGGGAGAGACTGTTGGGGTAACTGAAATACTTTAATTGTGGGATTTATTATACTTGAAATGTCAAAATTTGACCTGCCTTTTCTATGGGCATCAGTGGCTCAAATTCCAAATTGGTTGACTTGTGTCAGTCTTCTTATACAAAAGTACACTGCCTTTGGAATCTGCTTGAATTTTTGGTGACCGAGCATTAACAAAAACTTTCAACACAGCACATACGATCTTGCACATATGATATTAAAAGTATTACAGCTGAAAAGTTACTTCTACTTCACGTTGATGAAAGACAAAGCTCCTATGAAGGCTCTCCCATAAATCCTTCAATAAATGTACTTTATAATTGAATTGAAACACATAAAATCCAGGCAAACCACACAACCTCCACATTTGCTGATGAATAATCACGTCTCAGCTCCCTAATACCCAATTTGCGTGCTTTGAGTTAAAGTGCTGCCTATAACACAGAGAACTCATCAAAGCGTTCCTTCCCTGTAGCTCAGTTTGCAGCCTCCTGGGCACCAGCTGGTCCCTGGGGCCCTGGCAGTTTGACAGCACAGTGATTCCTGCAGGCTCCTTCTCAAGGCCGAGGCATTCAAGCAGACTTCCTGTGTCAGCCATTATACTCCTCTGCTTTCTCTGCAAGCCACACAAATTACAATGTGTCATTCACAGTGTACAGCTCTGCAAACAAAACAAAAACAAAACAAGGGGCCAAGTTATTTGTCTGTTGGGTTTTTCCTCGGAGCATGCTGAACAGCACATGTCAACTTATTTTTCAATATTTGTTCATATTTACAATTGAAGTATGAAAACTCAAATATTAAATTTGTAATGGGGAAGGGACTTTAGTACTTTTGTAGCTCTTTACTATCACCTTAAGATTCTACCGTCTGCCAACCCAAAGGTCAGCGCATTGACTCCCGAGAACAGGGATTTGTACATTTAGATATTTCAAGACTAGATATACTTTGATTTACTGTCTAATCCAGTCGACTTAATGGGTTCTTTCTGTTCTCGGACTGAATCCCCAAACTCCAAAGGCATTAGAATATGCACAGACACTTCCCTCACACATTCAGTTTGATGTTTGATCTGGCCCTCCTCCCCTCTCTGATAATGTAAAATGTAATATGTTATTATATATGATATGACCTATTGCATTGTGTCTCTCTCTACTCCCAGTTGGTTCCTTCTTGTGACGCAGATATGATTTTAATTCCTTTGGTCTGGAGAGATTCTAGTCATAACCAGTTTGACACAATCATCTGCAGTTAAAATAATGATTTGAACAATACCATTAAATGTATGAGTCATTCTAAGCATGGGCATATGTTGAGATTTTTGTTAACACCACTGACCCACAGATATTTTGATATTAATTGATAGATATTGACTGTTTGTAATATTAAAACATGCACACACTCACAAATAAATAAATACATCGTAATTCCCACAGCACACCTGGATGTTGATTAGTGATGCATAGGTTCGAGCAGTTCAGAACTGTCAGGATGCCTCCCTCAGTGTAAATTGTGGGGCCCTGAAGGCTTGTCCCCGCTGTGGGCGACCATCATCACATGCCTGAGCTCGAGCTGGAGGATAAGTGCTGATTCATCACTAATTACAGGCGCCTCTGTCTGATACAGACATGTGCCAAGGACTGGAGCTCCATCCAATGCATTGATCTGCCCTTGTGCTGAACACACTCAACATTTTTGGTGTGGATTATCTAACTTTATCCGTCTCGTCCGTGTGAGACAAGGGAACAGATTGTATCAAATCTGCTGTTATTCATCACAAATATGCTCGGGACAGCGGGGGGCTCAAATATAACGTTTTTACTGTCTTTGGTTTAAAGCATCAGCTTAATAAAGTGACAGGCTTGCTCCTTGGTGTCTGTATTTTGCAGCTAAATGTGTTGAAGGACTAACTTTTGCAATCTGTTTTCTGATATAGCATCAGTTATTGCTAATACATTTTCTTGTTTTAATGACATCTAGAATCATCCTATAAAAACATTCCCAACTTTGTAAAATTTACTGAAAAGACCTTTTTCTAGACTGTTTAAATAAGTCTACTATTCTATATCCTGTATCCTTGTTTGGGAAACACTGTTCTGAAACATGTGTCTATTATTTCTAGCTTAAGTATGTCACAAAATACTACCACTATAGTTAGTACTTCATGTCATAACAAGATGACATTTTGCAGTGGCAGAAAAAGATGAATTGCATGTGACAGGAAGTTCGCAATTGCTTTTTCTGTTGCCATGGAGGTTTCATTTGGATGGAACAAGGAGAGGTGTGAACGCCTACTGTCTCCAAGAAATCATCATCTCTGAAGTGGGCGCTTTTCTACCTTCACTGAGAACTCTTTACATCAAAGAATCCCTGACCCATTCACGCATGTTAGGTTAGATTAGGCTTTGGGGGGACATTACATTGACATTTCCTGGAGACTCATCCTAGCCTTAAGCATAATTACTTACTATGTTAACCTAACCTTAACCTAAATGAATTTTGACTTCAAATCATGTTGTTGATCCAGTATTGAAGTATTTACTTAACTTTACTTACTGCATTTTTGTCCCCTATAAAGCAAAAGGTCCACTGTAGTGACTGTAGACAGATTTCAGTCCCCCACAATGTGACTAGTGACTTGAATAATACATGATTGTTTTGATTTTAATGTTTGAGACACAATAATCAAATAAAGGGTTAGTTGAGTTTTATGGATACTATCAGTTGGTTTAGACAACTTTTTTAATGTGTTAAAAATACAAATGCCAACATGATTGCCTTGCCCAATGACAGAATACACTTGTGGGGGCTGGAATTGAACCATCAAACTTTAGTCAGTGAGGGAATGCTCTAGAGACATTTTCTAATGTTGTTTAAGGGGGCTCACGTACAGACAAAATTGTTAGTGTAGCATTTGGGTTCTGCGCATCTGACCTTATTTGCCCTGTAAGAAAATAGCTCAATGAATCATGGGAAAGTGAGTGGAGATGGCAGAGGTTGATGGAGGGATTTGCCGGAGCACGTAAAGTTGAAGGTTCTTCCCGATGGCAGATTGATTTATCTTCCTCTGTTCAGAATAAGTTAACAGAGCAGCTCAAGGTAGCGTTCATTAGCACTGTTTGTATCACTCCTACTCTTCACTGTCATGAAACTCACACAGTAGATTTCCTCTCAAACTCCAAATGTGTTATTAACAGTCAGTTCTCCTTGAATGTTATTTATACACTTAAAATATAGCTTCAAAAGATTTTACGTTGCCTCAAGTAGAGTTTGGGTTTTCTTTACAATTTGCAACATTTGGGCTACTGCAAATCCTGATTTGGCACATGATTGGCCAGATGCCCTTCCTAACACAACCCTGCCTAAAAAATCCAAGCATGTCACCACCAATTTAACTATATTAGATAGTAAATTGCTTTAAATAAACTTTCCATTTCTGATACTGTTTTGTTTGGCAGTTTGTTTTTCAGAAAATAAGGTTGTTTTTGCCAGGAATGGCTTGTGGTCTCATAGGATTTGGATTTAAACAAAACATGCTAAATTAACTTTCAAGAGCTTATTAGCTTACTATTAGCTGAGAGATTTGTGAGTAATTCCTTCATTTGAAGTGTGAATGAAAATGTTCATTTGCCCCTTTCCCCCAGTCCACGCCTATGGCTCTTACTTGCAAAACCTAGACTCCAGGCCATACACATTGGGTTAAAAATAGTTAATACATAGTAGGTTACGATAATTGTTTTGACTTCAGAAGAGAAAAAAACTGAAAGGTAATTAATAACTTGTTAGAGATATGACTATTGCCCACAAAGGTTTGTACTCTACATCCAGAGTACATAGTACATAGTAATTGCTACAATAAATACTTTTTAATGACCTATGTCACTATATATAGTAATTACACTTGTAAGCACATGGGCGACAGTAGTTCAGTTCATAGTGTTGTCCACAGATCCAAAAGTTCCCCAGAACCTCACTGATCCAAAAGAACCCCACTCTCGACATAACTCATCACTGGTAGAGCGGTCAGATCCACTGACCCACAGGTTGGTGGTACGCTTCCAGCTCCCGCAGATGAATGCTGTAGTTATGTCCTTGGGCAACGCCGGGGGAAAAGCACTATATAAAAATGTCACCATTTACCATAGTAATTACAATCTAAAGTGTTATGTGTGTCTAAGTAGTTACACACCCAACCATCATTATCTTTATAGACAATACAGAACGCTTAGCCCAGTGTTCATTTCAGCTCATAATCTCATAAATACAAGTGCGCACAAAGCCTTGTTCGACATCCATTTCCTAGGTGACCCTCAGAACATGTCACACGCTGCCTGATTTTCCCTCTTCGATAAATTATTCATGAATCCTCCACGGGGCGCTGTGGTGTACTTTGGACCGCTAATTGTTCTACATGGGACTTCTACACTCTCATTCTTTTTGCCCGACCCATGCCGTGCCAATCATTGCTCAGGCTAACTGTGTCTCCAAAACAAGTGAAGTGAAGTTGGAACAAGTCTGCACTGTGAAGAGATTTATCAAATCTGTTGTGTCTCTTTTTGGCAAAAATAGCGCAGTATATTTAAAGATGCAATATGTAACATTTCTGGTGAAGGGGTCTGCCACGTGCTTGTCTCCGTAGTCATGTCAGTATGCCATTAAACTTATTAATTTTGCATTTCTTCAGTCATAAGGTAAACAGAAAAAAAAATGTTGGCCTGGTAGTGTCACCTGCTTGTCTCCATGGTGATAGATATTCACTCCCATATAGTGGAATATTTCAGGCAAAGCAATAAGATCCCCATGGAGACAAGCAGGTGTCACACCCTCCACTAGACAAGTTTCATGGTGCAAAATGAACAGTATACTTATTTAGTTCTTGGTCCCTGTAGTTTAGTTGTGGGCTCTGGCACAGATCACTTGCATGTAGATGTGCTTTCTCACTTGACTGCCTCAATCAATTCTTTATTATCCTCAGCAATTAGAGTCCCAAACAGTGATCAATGGTTCTAATAAGCAACTCTCTAAGTTTAGTGGGAAACTCATTTAGACTTCTACTTATCATCTAAAACAAGTTTGATTTTCATGGCATTAAACAATACACCAAACAAGTAATGGGTTTCTGTTTTTTAGACTTTAACCCCAATTTTTGCACCATTATAGCCATATTATAATGAACACGTTTTTCATTTTCAGTTTCTATCACTAATCTTATGCCCGCTCACTCAATATCCTTACTTGCCCATAGTTCTTGCTTCTTACACATAGATTTTAAAGGGTCTATATTAGGCTTTTTGATCTATGTTATAATGTTGTTTTCTCATCAAAAACATACCCAGAGTTGTGTTTTGTTTCATTCACACATGTTTAACACACAAACCCTGCATATTTAGGTTCTTCTTTAGAGCTCCACTCCATAAAACTCCATACACCATCTCTAGTATCATTTGAATGATTTTAGCCCTAGAATTGCCAATCTCTACTGAACTAAAGGTAAAAAGTAGCTGTTAACATGAAAACTACAGTTTCATGACATCACAAGGTGGAACTGAGCATTGTGAGCTTTGGAGATGTAGACAGACTAATAATCCAGGATTACTCAAACATATATGAAAGAAACAAAACACAACTCTGGATATGTTTTTGAGGTAACAACATTATAACATGGCGTAAAGCTCACAAGAGTCCTTAATAGATATTCAAGTGACAGTAACTTATTCATACAATTCTGGGCTTCTTTTGCCAATGTGAATACTTTATTATTATGCACAATTTGATCTATTCAATTTCCATATATGCTGATATGCACAAAAACATTCTGTCCAATCAGTTTTGTATTGCTGCTGGGCAAAAAGCTGCCTGTTCACAAATCAATAGGTCACCTGACCAATTACAACATTCATTTATCTTCTTTTTCTTCTCATAAAGCTAGAGCCAACCAGGAACGTCAGGCAGCATTTGTTGGAGCTACACTGTCAGGCTAATTTTTCTCTGACTCAAACAGGGAGTATGTTAATGTATCAGGAAAAATATGCATGGGTCAACTCTCTACCTCTTTACACTGATGGGGAATATACTTCTAATTTGGAACAAGTGGATCAAGTATATCACCCCAATTAGAACAGATTTTTTGTGACTTCTCCATTTCTTGTGAAGAATTATTTTATTTTATTGTACACTGCAAATACACTTTTTGATTGCTCTTTTTTCCTGTAAGCTCCCCTGTTCTTGTAAAGTAGTAGTTTAGTTTTTACTTTTTTAATATACCAAAATGGGATGGGACCAAGGAATATGCTACAGTGATGAAAAGCACTTTTAAGGGACTTTGAGTAATAGTGTTTGTTTCATGCTTGTGCAGAAATGGAAAAACCCATGTGTAGCAGGCAAAGATATTATATTTGAACTGGAAGGAATGTGTCTGTATAATATGTGTTCTTTCCGAATAAAAATACAAAGAAAAAAATAAACCCAAAACCATGTTACCAAGCTGCAAAGGACCAGAGGTGACAGTGTGATGTGAGGTACACGTTTTTATTTTATTTTATTTCGTTTTATTGCTCCTATTCACAAAAAAAGTTGTGCTTTCTTTATTGCTGACATAATGTATTCACCAAAGGCCAGACAGCTATAAATGGCTGTAGGATTATAGGCCCCAATAACATCTTTATAAAATACTCAATCTCAAAATTATGTTACAAAATTTGACCTCACCTTTTAAGAGCCCAAAAAGTCAAAGGAATAAAAATGTTCACCTATAAACACTTAAGACTATATCAGGTAGGCAAAATAAATAAATAAGTACTAAATTATAGTTTAACATGGGCATTCTTCCACAGAGCTGCATTAAACACTGGAGTTTTCATAACAACGTGCTGAACACCTGACTGACTGTGTGTGCTTAATTACTTGCGCGTTTGGGATCAGATTTATCGCAGGCTAGCTTTATAATTATTTACTCCATTAGCCATCAGTGGTCGACACAAAGTGCACTGGCTCGCAAAATGAGAATTCGTATGGAAATGGTCCAGAACTTTCACTGTGGTGTTTGGGGAATATAGAACGTTTCCCGTGGTTGGAGGAGACGGCACCTGAGGACGACATGTGACGCAAATGTAAACGTATTTATTTAATTGTTTAATTAGCAATGCATAATGAAGGATACAAAAATCTATGCCGGTCAAGGTAGTTCACAAATATGGATCTTTGAATATTCTGAGCCTTACAATGAAAGCGTGTTATGGATCAAACAATGAAATAGAAAAATGTCCATACTGTGAGTTGGTCTTAATGATGGGCAGTGACACATACTAGCTCTAAAATGGCTTATCACTGAACTATATTATGTATCAGTTGGCAGATATATCGGGCCGATATTTGGACTTTTTAGCATATTGGCTATTGGCATTAAATTTCCAGCATAGGACGATATTTTATTTTGACCTGCTGCCTAAAACATACACTCAAAGCTTATATTTGAACACTTTAATACGAAGAGATAACTGCACAAAATATGACTACAGCTCTCTTCTAGGTTTGTGGTGGTTTGGGAGGAGTTTGTAGTAAATAAAAATTACAGAATTTGGGAAAAATAAAAAAAATCGGACCTACATATCGGCCCAAAAATAGTGCTTATCGACCCATCGGTTGCTCTGTATACAACAATCACACTCACCGACATCCCAATGACATTCACAGACATCACACTGACTTTGATGGCTGGATGTGCAATAGCTAAATTCTTAACAGCATTAAGGGAAATATGCTGGGGTCAGACATTATAAAAAGAAGACAAATAACATGAAGGTAATTACATAAGAGAGAGACAGAGAAGAGGTGAGAGTTCTGTGCGAGGACGGAGACTGTAGACATTTGATTGGTCCTGGTCACACGGGCAAGATGGGCTGCTTTGTATTCTAAACAACCGATATCGGCATCTGTCATGAAAAAACCCATATCGGTTGATCTTTGTTTTTATTTATTTATTTCAAAAATAGAATTCACAACCCTATCATTTATGTCGGCACTGAAAGTGGTTGCTGAAAGCTGAAGGTTAACACAGACAGCAAATGGAACCCAAAATTGGCGTAGTTAGTAGTTCTCCCTTGACTAACTATGGGTTATCTTGCAGCTTATCTACATCCAGGCATGCAGAACAGAACACACCTAGAATCAGAGGGATGAGATTACAAGCTATGGTTAGGTGCTCAAGACAAGCCAAACACTGATCCATGATTTAACACAAAGAAGCTCTAATGTTACCGAATGTCTGTTTAGTTTTGGTACTACAGAATGAATGGGAATGAAAGCACACTTGTTTGTAGAGAAGATAATGTTAAAATGAAACTTATATGGGGAAATATAAACCTATTGTAGTCGGCAGAGGAGCCATAGGACCTCCACTACTGCCTTATTGAGCTGTGTGTCAAAACTTCCACTGTGTCTACTGCTTCTCTGAGTGTACAACCCGAGGTAACTCCAAGTGCCTCACATTCCCAATTCTCAAGTGCAAAAGTCGCATAGTGCAATCTGCTGTAATGTCTGAAATCATGTTGCATTCACACTCTTCCCCAGTGCTCTTTTTATGAGAGAATAAATGGGATTTTTTAAAGTTGGTCTCAAAGATTCAGGCGTTTGATGGTGGTTATAATGAGATGGTTAGTGGTCAGAGGGATTTATAATTTTCATCATTAACACCTTTAAGTTTTAAACACAGAAAATGTGTTTTTAAATGTTGAAGTGGAAAGGATAGCTGAGAAGATTCTAACAGCAATGTACTAAGTTTTATAAAGATTATAAAAGCATGTAGTTTAAATGTCTTGTTAGTTCAACATTTGTGAATTTATCTTTTGAACATTTCATGACAAAGTACAGTGTTTACAATGGGACAAACTAGCTCCTATCTGTGATTATAACATCATCACATTCTAGGATCTGAAGAGCCTATTAGTATACTTTATAGCTAAAGTAAAAATATGCATTATTCATCACCATCATTACAATAGCATGCATATATGTTCATGAAATTAAAGACTATTTGCTTTTGGGGGAAAACGCTAAAAATGAAAACACTATTTTAACCTTAAGAGCGAAGATGAATAGTGACTACCTGAAAAGCAAGGTTATAATTATAATTTGTCCTATATTCAGGCAATACAATACAAACTAAACATAATTTCCTCCCTTCCTCCCTTAAAGGTGTTTGCTTATATTCCCCTGGCTTTCAGTGTTGTACAAAAGCCCTACGTACAGGAGTTGTCTGCAGGCACACAGTGGGCAGGTCTTGTGTACAGGGACAGTGTTGACCTTACCACACACACCCCTGAGGCAAGCCAAACAATCGCTCTAAATGAAGGCTCGGTCAGATAAGCACTAAACACTAACACACTATTCCCTTCTTCATCACAACAGCCCCTTGAGCCACTCTGCAATTAGTGCATTCTACACAAATGTCATCTCCTGTAGGCTCAAAGAGCAATATGTAATTCTTTGGTTAATAGAAAGAAACAACATTATGAATCAGTGACTAGAAAGCAGGATTTAGTAATAGTTTTTCTATACCAGTTGGTACATTGAAAGGTGGTGGATTCTCCATAGAGACAATAAGTGATGCTATCAAACCAAGTTACAGGTCAGATCTGTGGGGAGGTATTTTGAGCAATAAAAACACCTGTAATTAAACATATGCAAGGAAAAAATAAGTTTAATGCCATAGAGTGGAACATTGCAGGCAAAGCAGATAGCGAACCCTCTACCAGAAAAGTTCCGTATAGTGCACCTTTCAATATTTAATGGGTTATGTGGCATTAGAGCATTTGCCTTGAATGAAATTATTTCTGAATATTTTTGTTTTGCTTTTTGCACCAGGTTTCATTTACACAGTGTGGTAAAAAAAAACTTTTAGAGCACAATTTCATGAGTTGAAATATATGTTATTTCATTTCTCCAAAGCAGTGTTGAGGCAATAGAAGCTCTAAGGGCTGCGCTGTTCTGAGCTGGAGAGGTGGCGTAACCTTCAAGCAGCCACCTCTAAAGCACTTTATTCTCTGGAGGCTAGATCTCCTGAGTGACCATACCAAACCTAACCTACTTTGTCATTTGAGATCAGCAGACATTTGAGTAAAATCTGCAGATTTACATAAGTTCGGACCCGTCATATTCCACCGTAAGTGTAATTTGACACTAAGAGTGAGCCTGTTTATTTATTGTTTCTTTATTCTTTTTCTGGATCAGTTAGTAGCCATCACCTTACACTGTGTGTCAGATGATTTTTGTGATGAAAGAAAAGTTAAAGGGAAGATTTTTTTTTTTTTTTTTTTTTGCATTATTATGAATTTTATAAGTAGCTTAAGAGTTGTAAAGAGAGGCAGGAGGTTCCGGATGTCTAACACAGGAGAAGTTTATTTCAGGACCCAGAGACATGAACGCTCAACACACTGTGGTAGTATTGGCCATATAGTCTAGCCATGCTTCCATTGTAGGGAGTATTATTAACCTCTGATGATGTAGGTCAACTATCAGCCAAAAAAGTTAACAATGACTGAGCTGGAGATGCTCGTGGTTGTCCTGATCAGAGTTGACAATAGATTACTGTTATGTAAGTACATGATTTGTGTTTTAAATGGAGTAGTTACTTTGTTTGTAGACACATATTTGTGTTTTCAAATAGCTATGGTTATGTGAGCAGAGTTCTTTTATGCAGTGCTTTGGCACAGCCCTGTTCTCTACTCGTCCTGTTATGAGAGCTCCTGAGCAGAGCGTCTGTCTGCTGTCACTGTCTCAGAGCACCTCTGTCATTCACTATTCATGATAAACTCTGCTTCAAAGTGCCACTTCCCCTTCGTTTCTGAACACATTCAAACAGTTTGTGTGATTTTGAAAACAAGACGTGGCGGCCCTCTAAAAAGCACCTGTTGTCGCCTGAACACAAAGCACTTTAATGTTAATGCATTGTCCCCCCACTCTCTCAGTCGAGACTCAATTATCTCAAGATTGTGCTTCTTTTAAAGCAATTAGAGCAAACAGCCTGTCAATGGAAACACACAGCGCTGGGCTTATTTTTACATGCAGCGTGGCTTTGGAAATGACTGACGACAGGCCTGGTCTATTGTCAAACTCGGTTTTCTTTTGTACTGCAGCAACATTAGAAACAAGGGTCCATGAACATTTTCATCCACAGCATTTTGCCTGTTGGGCGGTTTGTAACTCTTTATTGTATTTTCAGCTATTTGAACAGCTCATCCCCTGGAGCTGACTACACATGTCACAATCAGAAATAAGTTTATTGCCATTGTAAGTGAACATAATTCATAAACTAAGAATGTGCTTTGGAAATATGGAGCAACATAAAACTATGAATAATAACAATCAAATATAAACTATGATCAAATAAAGGCATGCATGAAAAAATATACTTTGACTGACTGAACAGTATGGACAGAACAGTAGCTCTGGTCTTAACAGTAGCTCTGGTCTTAACAGTAGCTCTGGTCTTAACAGTAGCTCTGGTCTTAACAGTAGCTCTGTAACAGTAGCTCTGGTCTTAACAGTAGCTCTGGTCTTAACAACAGCTCTGTAACAGTAGCTCTGGTCTTAACAGTAGCTCTGGTCTTAACAACAGCTCTGTAACAGTAGCTCTGGTCTTAACAGTAGCTCTCGTCTTAACAGTAGCTCTGGTCTTAACAACAGCTCTGTAACAGTAGCTCTGGTCTTAACAGTAGCTCTGGTCTTAACAGTAGCTCTGGTCTTAACAGTAGCTCTGGTCTTAACAACAGCTCTGGTCTTAACAGTAGCTCTGGTCTTAACAACAGCTCTGGTCTTAACAGTAGCTCTGGTCTTAACAACAGCTCTGTAACAGTAGCTCTGGTCTTAACAACAGCTCTGGTCTTAACAGTAGCTCTGGTCTTAACAACAGCTCTGGTCTTAACAGTAGCTCTGGTCTTAACAGTAGCTCTGGTCTTTAACAGTAGCCTGGTCTTAACAACAGCTCTGTAACAGTAGCTCTGGTCTTAACAGTAGCTCTGGTCTTAACAGTAGCTCTGGTCTTAACAACAGCTCTGTAACAGTAGCTCTGGTCTTAACAACAGCTCTGGTCTTAACAGTAGCTCTGGTCTTAACAGTAGCCCTGGTCAGAATCAGCAGATCGAAGCATGTTTATCTGACATTTGAGAGTAAACAGGATTACAGAAAAACACACTGAGACAACTTTGTCAGTTGAAACCACCACTATAGCACACACACTTCTTAATACTAATTACATTTGATAACCTCTGATATTAGTTATAGTTTTGTTTGTTGTGTTGACTGCTGTCATCCGAGTCATTAAGGTGTTAACTCCACACTTGATAAGGCCAAACTATATAATTCCTGCTTATCATACAGTGATAGACAGACTCCAGATTGGATTTGTCTAATACATACAAATGCGAAATTCAGAACTCCCTGAGGCCATCACTCGATCAAACATCTGGCATTCAATATTTTCATTTCATATCTCCCAAAGCCCCCGCATCTATATAATACCTTCATCTCATTATTTATACAGTACCTGAGAAAGACTATTGACTAATGCACTGTGTGCTGTGTCTTGAGGCTGTTTTTTCAAGATGGCGGAGGACAGTCAAATTGTAGTGTAATGGTCATGTGTGCAGATGAACCTTTTGTGTTCCTGTATCCATAGAAAAGATGGTCAGGGTGGAATTTCTGCGATTGGGGTGGGCATGAGCGGCATTTTTGCTTTAAGCTTTTTTTTCTCCATAATTCGCATAACCTAATAGTGTGGACAGTTGGATACAAACTAGAAAAATAAAAATACACAAATTTACGTTTTTATAGCAAAAGTGTACATTAAAAAAAAAAAAAAAAAAAGTGATCTAAGTTGTCAGTACAAAAATGCCACACATTGAGAACAGGATAATGCTATTTATTTGAAAATCCAATCCAAATCCAAGTCTGTACCTGATCAATGCACACTGAGTAATCCTTGATACAACAAACAGAGCAGAACTTGCATTTAAAAATCCATTTAGTTACCTACAACTAAATACATCTGTGTTTGTGAACCCTTAAGCGTAGCATTCCACTACACACTCTCCAGCAATATGAAGAATATCTATCATTTATAATTATTATAGAAGTTTATACTGAATGAGAGAGACTATAAACCGGGCAGTGCTGCTGTTTTTTGCATCACAAGCAGCTCGGTCATAAGTTCATAATCACTTTAACTGTAAAATGTAAACACCGGAGTAGCACTGAATAAAACATAGCTGTCATGGCGTACTTTATATTGCCTTACCCCTGTGTGCGTGCTGTGCAGAATCCTCCGTGGGCCCAGTACAAACAAGCCTTCTGCATGTTATCCCCGCTCGCAGTGGAGGGCTTTGATTTCAATTGTCTCTCATTAGGCACTCTGCTCTTCTCAAAACGATATAACTTTATAAAATATTCACATGTTCTATAGCACATTTCATTGGTGAGTGTTTCATTCAGACACTTAACGTTTGTGTTTTGTTTTGCTTAGAAGATGTGGTAAACCAATCTCTCAGAGGGTAATAAAATCAATCCACAAAATTCATAAAAATAAGATAGATTTTGCGTTTCATAAATTTTCAATAAAATGCACTGAGTGAGGAAATGTCTGTGATAATCTAATATTGAAAAGGGGTGAGGAACGCCATCACCTTCATCTGAATTCCAAAAGCTGCTAGCCGGTTAGTGTCCTAATCTCATAGCGGCCAATATCAATGTTTTATTAGCTTTGGACGCTTTGTTCCGCTTCTGAATGGGCATTATTATTCCATATGAGAAAATGGCTGACAGAATAAGATGTTAGTATTCAGCTTGTTAGGTCCTCATATTTTTATACCAGCCTCTATATCCCTTTGCTTTTTATTGTTTGATTGTTTTATCATTTTAATGCAAAAGACTGAGAGGAGAGACCACTGGAGAGGAGAGACCACTGGTTCTGATGACGCAAATTGCATGGTAACTCAGGATAACATGGGATGAATACGTTTTGCACTTGTGTTGTTATGTTTTTAGCTAGAGAGCATGTTTCATGATGCAATCTTCATATGTGTTTATCTAAGATTTATTATATTCAGTGGTGGAGGAAGTACTCTGTTTTGTTTCTTAAGTAAAAGTACACATGCTGGAGCATCAATTAAAAGTAAAAGAATCACATGAAAAAATCTACTTAAGTAAAACTGTTAAAGTGCCTGTTTAAAAATTTACTTAAAGAGTAAAAAGTAAAAGTATTTCGTGCATATTTTAATAAAGATTGGTGTGTATTTTTTGTTTGCTCAAACTATGAACGTGTTAAAATAAACCCCTCAGCCTTTTCAGCAGGTCTCAAACAATACTGTAATAAAGAATACTTTAACTTCTCAGTCACATTCAAAAGTACAGATACCTGCTCTCAAATGTAGTGAAGTAAAAGTAAAATGTGTCCACTTTAAAATATACATAAGTAAAATAGACCTAAATTATATACCTAAAAATTATATTTAAGTACAGTACTTTACTACTTTTACTTTGTTACATTCCACCACTGATTATATTACAATGTAAAAAGTAGGATAACAAATGTGCCCTGTCTCCACGAGTAATAACCAAATGCAACAGTTACACTTTTAGTTACCAAAATGTCATCATATAAACATTCTTTGTTATAAGTGTGCTGTAAAGTAGTAAGTATAACCAGTTAAACATAAAACTGAATATGTGAAATTTGACTTCTGATATTGTTGTTTGAAAATTGTCCATAGACTTAGCTGTATAAGCTGTATTACAGTTGTCATGAGGCTGTTGCTATTGGCTCTATCTATGAGAGTGCCGCAGAAGTGTACAGAAGACTATAGGGACATTTTAGAACTTTACACTTAAAAGAATTTATGTGATAACAAAGAGCTTGACCTTTGACTTCTGACCACAACCTTGAGGTTAATGCATCAGGAACAGGCTCCTGCTCTCATATCACCACTGGTCTACTGCTTTGTCGTCTTCAAACTACGACTGTGGCTCATAATGATTCCCATTTCCCATTAAGCA